>CAMOHE010045316.1:4042-30286 GCA_946598075.1 Artocarpus hirsutus | reverse complement strand
TCATCAAAAAAAAAAAAGGAATAAAATACAGACGCAAAATGGGGGGGAGAGAATGAGATCCAGAGATTCTTTTAATAGATCAACACTAAATATTTCCACAATTACAATGCTCATATCCGACGAGATGTAAACATCCAGTCTAGTTTTCTATCTCCTACGGATATACAATGAGAATGTCAAGTTATCAGAACAACTCAAGCTCTAAAGCCACTAGACCGGAGCATGCTTAGCACAGTCAAATAGAAAGCTTCACCCTGGCCGGGCCTTGGAAATGCTTTCAAATTAACCTCATCTCACGTTCAAGAATGAAATTACCATAATTCTAGTTCCACGGACTTGGCAACCGAGTATCTCTAAAAGAAGAAGTGCCACCAGACGCTGCAGGAGATGGAGATGATGCAACGTAGTTTGTTCCAGACACAGATAATGTCGGCAAGTGTGCAGGATGCCCCTGGTGAGCCGTGGGAGTAAATCGCGATGGACTACTAGTAACCCCTAAGCTTGTTCGAGAGGGTGGGTGAGGAGCCTGCACACCAATGCAAATAGATGGATTGAATCACGACAACATACTGAGGCAAAAACTCCATGTTAGCCTTCGAATTTAAGCTTGACATGTTTTGTACTGATCTAGAATGTACTAGCATGAAATAATTTGTCATGTTTGGATCTTTATTAATTTAATTTAAAATTATAAAGCCATGACACAGGATGACAATCAAATATATCACATTGAGAAAATCCGATGACTTCCTAATTTTAGCCATCTCTTAAAATATGAGTTTAGATAACTAGTTTGATAACCCTAATTATCTAATAACACGAAAATTTGCACTTTCAACTGTAAGTTGAGCCAAGCTCATCCAATCCTAAGCACATTACAGCCTACATTAGTTTCACAAATACAATATTTGCAGTGTATTATTTATCACAAAAGGGCAAAAACTAACACAGCACACATCATGAACAAAACAAATCAAAGAACAGCTACGTGAGAAAATTGGTATCATGAAAATAACAATACCACATTATGTTGAATGAATGGAGGCCTCCTAATAGGAGACTCTGAAGATGGTGATGTGCTGTTCATCCGGAATATCTGCCGAGAATGAAAATTCTGATTTGAAAGAGCACCAGTTTCTCCTCCTTCTACATCCACACTAAGATTTGCCTCAGAGCCCATTCTAGGAACACCATGTCGAGTCATCGAGAGGGAATCATTGGTGGCATCTGCTTGAAGAGGAGCGGATGAGCGAAGAGCATTTCCTTGCATATTAATACGCCTTTTTAGTTCCTCCTCTGCATTTAAAATCTATAAAACACCAGCAACCAATTCCAAAATAGGTCAAACCGCTGCAAAGCTACAACATAAAGTCATAAAACTTAAAATGTTCCAAACACATTGGTACAGACCCAAGTTAGATACCTGCTTTAACAATTGTACTAGACCATGTTTCTTGTCATTCAAAACTTGCAACTTCTCCTCAACTTCCCTTTTCCTTTTCTGTTTCTCATCTGGCAGGTCCTCTTTTTTTCCAGCCTACCAAACAACGATACAAGAATTAGTGATGAAACATTGTATAAAGTACATGTATAGACACCAAGATTTTCGGTGAACAAAGATTGATATCGACAATAGGCTCACTATTGCATCAATAAGAAGAACCTACACTCGAGGGTATTTTGAAAAAAACGAGGATTCATGTGCATGACAATCGAAGAGAGGGCACAGAGAATCGTTCCTATTCTTTAGTAGAACCGATTATTGGACTCTTTTGTTTATAAAGAACATTGATGTCAGCCTTTAGGGGAAAAAATGAAAACTCTAAACCCTGAAATTTTTCAGAACCAGATCGACACCCGATTCACGATAAAGAATTGTTTGTTATATCTATCTTAAGAAGTTCACAAAATCTACAATTATAACATTTGTTTCAATTCAATGACATCGCCCATTTTAAAAATAGAAAAAAAAAAGAATAAGTACATGATTTCACCATATTCATTAACACAAATCCAAATTCTATAACATCTAACACCATACACCGTTAATAAAGAAAAAAATCCATGAATAAAAAACAATGTGCATCAAATCATAATTATTTGATTCTTCATAAATATTTGATTATCCTTATTTTCGTTCTCAGAAAAAAACAGAAAAAATAAAAATGGCATATCATGAATGATGTAGAAAATTTTCACATACCTCCGAATTAGGGTTAGCGAATTCCTCAACTTTCTGAACCTCCACGGATTGCGGCTTTGCACCGTCGTCCACCGGATCGGCCCCTCCCTCAGGCGCGATAGGTTTAGATTCCGGCAACGAATCGGAGTTATTGAGCGGCTTCGCCACGGGAGAACCATTAAACTTCAAATCTTTTCCGTCATTGGCCTCGCCGGACGGCCCGTCGCCCCAATCGGCGGCGACCTTCTCCGTTTTCGGTCCGGTCTCGGGACAGGACGCGCCAGGATCCTCCTTCGGAGCTTCTTCTTGGTGCTCGGAAACCGAGGTAGGGTTCGGGTTAGAGGAGGTAGCGGTGGAGGAACGGAGGCGAGAGAGGGCCCGGGAGCGGCGGGACAAGAGGGTTCGGAAGTCTTTGAGGGAGATTTGAGGGGTTGGCATCAGCCATCGCCGAGGAACGTCGGGCACCCTGTGGAGGTTTCCTCTGTACAGCGATATCGCCACCATTTTTGCCAGGAACTCGCGAGAGCTCTCCCTCTTTTTTGCCGGTTTCTATTATTTTCAGGTTTTTTAGTTGCTCACTTAAAATAATAATAATAATAATAACAACAACAACAACTTGTGTTAAAAAAAGTTATTCCCCTTCTTTTTTTTTTTTTTTTTTTGCGGTGGTGATTGCAGAGCATATTTTAATCTCTAATTTTTATCATTAGCGAGATTAAGTTTCCCCTTAAAAAAAAGATTTTTTTTTTCTGTGGTTCTAATCTCTAATTTTTCATTAAGTAAGAATAAGTTTTATCATATAGACACTCAAAATTTAAAATATTTTTTCTTTTTTTACAAAATGTTTTTTTTTTAATTTTTCAAGAGAATCGATTTTTTTTTATTTTTTGAAACAATTTTTAACTTCTCGAAACTTTTTTTTCTTTAAAAAATATTTTATTTTTTTCTTTTTTATTTTTATTTTTTTAACATGTTTAATACATTCGAGCAGAGCATTTTATTTTTCAACTGGCATTGAAAAAAAAAAATTAAAAATAAAAGGTCATGGTTGTCCTTTGTGATAATTCTCTATTGAGTTTTTTATTTTAATTTTAATTTTTTTTGGTAATATTTTTAATTTTAAAGTTGAAACGGATTTGTAAAATATATCCATGAATGACGCATTGAAGTTGCTTGCTGTAAATTATTCCAGCAAAAAAAAAAAAGAAAAAGTTATAGCTGATTATTAATTAAACGACATACCGTTTTCACATTAGTCGTTCACATGTAAAACGAAGAGCAAACAGTTTTCTGGAGGTTCTGCTAATAAAAAACGGCATGTCGTATTTTTGAGCTACAGGTTGTAGTAAATCAAATGACGACGAGCTCTGATGTTTATTGTCGTTTTAAACAATTAAACGACTAATCGCTTGTATTTGGACACTAGTTGTCGTTTGGTCCGATGCTTCGGGTGAAACCAATTCCTAGGCCGTGACGGGCGGTGTGTATGGGGCCCAGGCACATATTCTCCGCGGCATGCTGAACGACTTATCGTTTGTGTTTGGACACTTGTTGTCGTTTAGACGATACACGTCATATCGTTTGCATGTAAAAGCTCGTTGTTGATTTATTGTCGTTGTAAACGATTAAACGACTTTTTGTTTGTATTGAGATGCTCACTGTCGTTTAAACGATACACGACATGTAAAAGCTCGTTGTTGATTAAATGTAACAACGTGTTGTTACTTGTTATTTTCCTGAAGGCTAAAAGTTTCTCGTTCGGGCGAACAACCGGCAAAGACGTTTTCTAAACATTACTGCTGTTTTTGGTCAAAGCTGTTTCATGACTCTTATACGGCAATTTAGTGTGTCTGCATCTCATCCTTTTTAAACGACATGTTGTCATGTTGTTTGAGTTTCAGAAGGCGCTTCTTTTGTTTTCATTTATGTCTTCTTTGACAAGTCGGTTTGGATTACGGTTTGAACCATTATCTTGGTTATAAACAGTGTAAAGCTCTCACATGTACAATAACAATACAAAAGTTGTTATAGTGTAACGCTCTTATATGCTATAATAAAAATAGTTTTAACCAATGATTTTAATTAGCCTGCCCAAATACCCTATTAATCTCTAACAAAATACAGACAATGCAAATAATTAAGAGCGACACGTTTCCTCGAAAAAAAGTTAAGAGCGAACATGCCGTTCAAGTTTTCGTCTGTCTTTTCAATGCAAAAACAACATGTTGCTAATTTATGCAAATTATCACGGTGAACCACCTACACCAAAATCAACAATGTGAACACAACAGCTATTTTTTTCACATTTAATTAGAAATCACAATGTTTCAAGCAAAAAAAAAAAAACCATAATCATATACCACAAATTATAGCATCATAAAACTCCAGTAATGCCATGCATGTTCAGCATTAACCCATATGAACCTTTCTTTTATGCTTTAACAGCTTATGTGAATTTTGCCATGATAAAAAAGAAGTTCTCAGTAATTAAACCCCTCTTCAAGAAGTCGAGGAAACTCCAGCAACATCTCATTCTCTCTAGCTAGCAAGGCTTCCACAAAGGAACTCTCACATGAAGATGTCTCATTATTCACTTCCTTGCTCAAGGCTGCATGATCACCAACAACATCATTTTTAGGCCCCTCAACAAATTTATTTGGTATTAGATCCTGAGTCAAAAGCCCAGCCACCTCTGCATCTCCTTGAGCTTCATGATGGTCACTTAGTAGAAATGCATCTTCAAGAAGAAAGTCATTCCAATTGAAGGCAATTGGTGGTGGTGACAACATCTCTTGGGCAGAAGATGAGCAAGTTGAATTGGAAGAGGAGGAAGGTGAGGACAACAAGGATGGGGATGAAAATGAAAATTTGGATTCATTGTTTAAAATGGGCAGTGGATAGTTTGAGGCTTCTGTGATCAACTTGATGGCTTGGAGTTGTGCAATAAGGTCAAGTGAGTGATCGTTAGACAGATTAATATTGTTGTTGTGGTTAAAAAGAAAGTCGTCTTGGTTTGGTTCGGTTTTGGGTGAGACCATGTTGGGGCTTGGTAATGTCAATGGGGCTTTTGGTAGTGTTGAGGATGAAAATGCCTCTCTTTTCATGAGGATTGCATTTTTCAAGTCTTTGTTCAGGGAACCGATTCTCATCCCAACCTTTGGGAGGCCACCAATGTTTCCATAGTCGGCCAGTATTTGAGAAAAAGGCTTGTGAGTGACTGGATCGATTCCCATTCCGGCGAGCTTCTTCCTCAGCTTGACGTTCCAGTAGTTCTTCACATTTTCATCCGTCCTCCCTGGAAGCTGTTGCGCTATCAGCGCCCACCTGGACTCAGTGGTTGAGCCAAAAAATTTTTTCCTTAGGGACAATATGAAAAAATTTGAAATGTAGTTATACATTGCGCGGATGCAAAGTAATAATTTTCTAACTAAGAATACAATTGAAATTTTAGAATAATTTGAAGGGTGAAAATCAAATTTTTAAAATCCGAATGGAGGCATGTGTTAACATGTCGCTGGATCACAAAAATGATAGGAAGAGAATAAGAAGGAAGAGATAATACTATCATTATTCTTGCATTGTTAACAGAAAAGAAGCTGCTAAAACAGTTGGGAGTCACATTGTGTACAACACTGGCAGTTATCTTTTAACATGCTGAGCTGGGGTGTAGGCTTTGACATAATTTTGCATTTTATGCATGATAATGAGTGTGAAATATGGAAATTTCTCATTTATTTCCTTTCACATAATTTCAATATTGTTGGGTAGTTTGATTCTCATTTATATTTTACGAACATTTTACAACACATTTTGGCAAAACTAGTTCAAGAAACAGGTAAAGATTCCCCTAAAAAAAAAACAGCTAAAGATGACAAGCATTTGGAAAATCATCTCTCTGATGAGAGAGAGAGAGAGAGATTAGTTTTGCCCTTTGCTTCCCAAAAATTATGATTTCAATTTTTTGTCATAAAAATCCTAGTTAAGAAAAGAAAAAAATAATACTATTTCATTTCACCTGCTGCCAATTGTTGCATGAAGCTTGATAATTAATTCTTCTTCTTTAGGTGTGAAGCTCTGATCATGCTTGAGATGATCAGGCTTTAGGTGATCACTCCATCTAATCCTGCAACTTTTTCCACATCTTCTAAGCCCTGCAAAAACACTCAAAAATTAATAAAATTTAAACCCGCTAACCAAACGGGAGAATATTCACCATTCCACGTTTCATTTTCATTGTCGTTTATTTAAATTAAAAAAAAAATGGAAGTGCAATAAGATATGATAAAATGAAATCATATATATTTCAACCTGCTCTTTTTGGGACAGAGGTCCAATAGCCTTTTCCATTTTTTGATACATTTTCAAGAATCTTTGCATCTTCCTCTGCTGACCACATACCCTTTTTCGCATTTGGCTTGTCCAATCAAGGAGGTCTCACCATCTTAATGTCTGTTACCAAAATCCCACATTAAATATCAAAAAAGAAACAAAAGAATAAGATCACTAGAAAAAAAGAAAAATAAAAATAAAAAGTTTCTAGATTATAAAAAAGAAAGAAAAAAAAAAGGCTCGATTCAGTTTAAGACTAAGAGAGGATGTATGATAACATGTGGGCTTTTTAAGGTATAATATCAAGTATGGAGGCAAGAAAAGCATGGGCTTTGGGGCTCAATTTAACATAATTTGTATGACAAATGACATCTCAAACTAACCCTTTTGAGGTTTATTTTAAGTTGAATATAAAAGATCATTTTCTTTCTCTAACTTCACCATATCCACATGCAATTGAGTCCAGCGACAGTTTAAGTCAGGTTTAAATCGGGTGGGTTATTTGGTTAAACTAGATTAAATTAAGAGTAAAATTGACTTAAATAATTAGATTTGGTTAGAGGGTTTTAGCTTCTTCTTTCAAAGGAAATGACTTGTGGTTATTGCTTTATAGAAATCACAAGTTTGATGAGTGTCACTATTTTAAACAAAACTTATTCAACTAAGTTGAGGAAACGACATGCAATATTCATTTCAGCCTTCTTTCAAAATGCAACAACCTTATCTCTCTCACGTAATGTATTTTTTATTTCCTTCATGGGTAAAAAATTCATAAATTACTAGAGAAAAAAAAGAGTTACTACCTATCGTCTTTGCAGAGAATGCCACAAACAAGTCTTCACGTTATATTTAAAATTCTAAATATACCTTAATATCTCTTAAAAATCAAAATAAAAAATGAAAAAAAAAGCCTGATCATGAAAAATAAAAAAAAATGTCTACGGTGCATGGCAGTTTCGACAAGAAAAAGGAGCGAGAAGTTGGCCATGGCTGGTCACGTGGCTCCCAAGCCAGCCACAATGGTCGCGGGCTTCTAAAGTCGGCCATGGTTGGTCGCGTGGCTCCTGAAGTCAGCTGTGATGGTCGCGAGGCCATGGCTAGTCGTGCGGCTCTGAAGTCGGCCATGGCTGGTCGCGCAGCTCCTAGAGTCGGTCGTGGCTGGTTGTTTGCAACAACTGGAGAGTGAGAGAGAGGAACATGGCTGGAAATGGGGGGCCGGTGGCTGAGGATGAGAAAGAGAGATAAGATGCAGTGAGGGAAGAGAGAAAAACGAGAGGAAAAAAACCCTAATTTTAGTTTAGGGATTTTTGTCATAACATAAAACAAATTATTTAATGGTGGCATATTTTACAATAGATTCTGGCATATGGCATATCTTAATCTACCTCTAAGAGTAGTGGCATGCTTCTTAAATATCTTAATTAGGGGGCTCTTCACAAAAATTTTGTTAACTCGGGCAAGGGATCGTGATAAAAACTACAAGCTGAGGCTTGTGGGCCTTATTTTTTCTTCCTAACTTGAAGAGAAAATTATACAAAATACCCTTAAAACACACAACTTATTAAAATTGCCTTCTATTTTTTGAACTTTTAAAACTGTTCCTTTATTGTTAATTTTCTTTTTAACTTGATATTTCTATTCCTATTTCAAAAATCAAATAGAAACCCTAATCTCATATTTGTTTTATTCCTCTCTCTCTCCTTTATTTAAGGCTCTCTATCTGCTCTATCAATTTTTTTTCGTTCTCTCTCTCTAACCCTTCTCTCTCCACCCATTGCTCCTCTCTCTAACCCCATCTGATCTGTCTTTCTCTCTAACCTACCAATTTGCCTTTCTTTCTAACTTGTCGATTTCTTCTTGCTCTCTTTTTAACCCGTCAAGCAGTTGCTGCCGAGCTAGTGATCAGGTCCGCTGCCATCACCGAGGCAATCCAGATCTCTATTAACCACTCGCACCTTGTCCTCAATAAACTCGCACGGGTCCTTCACTCCGGGTCAAGCCTACTAGTTTGAGCCAAGCCAAGCCAAGCAAGATTGATGATGTCGGTGTCAATGTCCATGATCTAGTTATGTCGAGTTGGATCTGTGGCGATGCTGCTGAGTTAGATCTGTGGCTGCACCGATGGAGCCACAGCGACGGAAAGAGCTCGAGGCACTGCTAAGTTGGATTTGTGGTAGCGTAGGTGGAGGTTCAGAGAGCCAGGACTTAGTGGCATCGATGTTGAGTGAGGTGAACAGTGGCGATGGTGAGGGATGCATCAGCATGGATGTGCAGATGAGCTGAGTTGGTTTGACGGCGGCTTGCAACTTGGAGTTGAGAGAGGCGTTCTTCTTTGACTCGGATTGGATGAAAGCATAGGTTCTTCACGGCAGAATCACAACGGAGAAGGTACAGAGAGGTTCATATCGTAGTTTTTTCCCTTTTGCAGACTTTGGATTTGAATTGTGGATTGGTTTTTATTGAGTTTTTGGTTGTAAGATTTTCTTTTTTGCTATGTTGCATTTGTTGTTGATCGAATTTGGAGACTGACTTGAAGATTTGTTGAAATTGTTTTGTTTGTTTTGGATATGAACTTGGTGTATTCCGGTTTTGTTGTATCAATTTGGTGCATCATCAACATATTATATGATGTGGTTTGAGTTAGGAATTAGATATAAGATTTATATTTTTGGCTTGATTTGCTCTCTTTCTCTCTCTCTTTCTCTCTTTTGAATTTGGAACTTGATGGGTTCCAAGACGAAATTTGACGAGTTTTAAGACGGAACCAGCAAGCTCTGAGACGAAATTTGACAGTTTCGGCTATTTTTTAGACGAAATCTGGCGGATTTTAAGATGGAATCTAGTAGGTTCTAAGATGGAATATAATATGTTTAAAAAACTATGTTGGAATCTTATAGGTTTTAATTTAGAACCTAGCAGATTACAACTTGGCACTCGCGCCAGCAACCGGAGGCGGTTGCTCCAGTGACTGGAGGGTGGTTCCTGTAAGTTTCATGACAAAACTTGGCAGGTTCCAAGACAAAACTCAACGGGTTCCACGATAGAACTTGGTGGGTTTCGATGAGTTTCGAGATGAAACTTGCTAGGTTCTATTTTAGCATCTTGCACGAGTGAGTGGGAGGAAGGGTAACTTAGTCTTTTAATAAATCACCAAATTCTAATAAAGGGGCAGTTTTAATAAGTGGTTTGTTTGAAGGTATTTTTAATAAAGTAGTACATTTGAGGGCCATTCTTGTAAGTTTCTCATATAATATGTAGGTCTCATGATAATCTTAGTGGTTATCTTTAATAGAAATTAAACCTTAGACTATCAGATATTCATGCATTTGGTGGTACAATTAACAAATACAAATAAATAGACTTGTTGAATATCGTAAAAACAAATTAGTGGAAAACTAATAGACTTGATCCATATATGTTAAACAATTTTGTCACGAATTTACGCTTCATAACTTAGCGTGAAAATACAATTTGTTTCTTTTTTAATTTTAGGTTTTCAAAAAAATATATATATAATTCTTAGTTTGTGTTTGATTACATATTTAATTAGAATGTTCAGATAGTAAATTCATTGTTTAGGTGATAAAAAAAGTTATTATAAAATTAAAGGTGCAAATTTAAATAAATTTAGAGTACATTGATGTAACGTTGAAGATGTTCAAAATACATGGCATAGTTTTTTTTAATGGATTAAAACAAGGTATAAAATAGCAAACGATCCTTCTTTTACTTATACTAGTTGGATTCAATATGTTATCGTCTTTTGAAACGAACAAACTATCTTTTGTTTTTGAAAGTTTTCTTTTCTTGATTTTTTTTCTCCTTTTAAAAAAAGGAGGAAAAAAAAAGCTTCTTTGAGCAATTAAATTACGTACGAAGGACACGTGAAAAATAGTGCTCAGAAAGTTTTGGGAAAAAGGACATTTAAGTGCAGACACACTTGAGGAAGACCATTTTTTTCCTTTTTTTCAAGAGTATGTGTATATAGGAATGCATTCAAGGAAAAAAAATTCAGCTCTGTGCACTTAGAGAAAAATATTTATAAGGATCGTATTTAAAAAAAAATGACTATAAGGTGTGTGTTTGCATGAGCATGTGTATGTGGACAATTGAAATATTAAAAAAATGTATTTAGCAAAATCAAAAATTAAATTAATTAGAAGGTACCATGAGAAAACAGTAACTAAAAGAGTTGCATAAAAAATTCGATAAAGATCAAATTAGAAAAGTATGGGGCTGTTTGGTATTGTTTTCAAAATAGATGAAAATGTTTTTGTTTTGAAAAATAAAATTTTTTTGAGAATTATGTTAATAGTGTTTTTAAAATTTTTGCCTCGAAAAGCAAGTGAAAATATTTTTAAAAATTTTGAGAACAAAAACAAACGGGGCCATTATCTCTTGGAAAAAAAAAATTTGATTAGATAAATATTTGAAAACCAAAATTCTAGTAAAACAGTTAGAATAAGAAATGTTTATGAAGACAGTTTTTGCCTATAACAATATTCTGAGTATTATACAAAGAGAATATATAAGTAGAGAAAAATTTTAGCTAAAATGTATCTAAAGAAGGCATGGTTAAAATTATGAAAAAAAAAAAGAAGGAAAAGGAAACCATAAAAAGAAAAGGGAAAAATAGTTTTGCCAAAAAATATGGTTCCTATCAAAATGAGCGCCCATCTGGTCAAAACTGTGAAACAACATAAAAAATATTGGTTATTCTTATCTAGATGAACATATATTAAAAAAAATTAAATAGGAACAGATTAGAAAAGAATATATATCTGTATTATATTAAAAGGCTCTAAAGGCCATTTGATGAGGCACTGATACGTGGAAGGGGAACGAAACATGTTCCATGTTAGGGTATGATTTGGTCAGGCCCAAATCATGAAGCAAATGCCCAACATGGAAAACTTGGTTCATGGTTAGAACGAATCGAGTCCAAGGACAATGATCAACTCGAGCCCGTTAACGTTACTAGGTTCGCCAGTTCATTGTTCATTCAATTAGAGGGCTCGATGTGTTCAAGGACTTTTGGTCAATGGGGAAGTTTTTACTTGGTTCACTTGGAATGGATGGGCATAATTGTCTACTGTTGTGAATCCACTAAGTGTGGGTTTGTTGGGATCGACAGAATGGATTTAAGCTCGAGAGACACAAGGAGACGTCCACTAATCACAAAAGAGAACATGGGAGTATAATCCGAGATTCACGCCCAATTGGAGACTGAGATGTGTCCCACTATCTTGCAAAAGACCTCTATAAATAGGGGCAAGGAGTTCATTGTAGACATCTAAATTCTTACATTCATACATACACTTTACAGAAATGTCCACTAACAAATCTCTCTCTCTATGCTTTACTCTTGCTACTAGATACTTACGCTTTGTACTTAATCCCCCATTATAGTGAAGAACAATGAACGTAGCTCTTATTATAAAGTAAACTACTATAAAACTTTGCATGTGGTATCTTTTACTTTTATAGCACTTTTTCATTTCATGCTTTTGATCAGATTTTATCTTAGTGGCTGTTTGATTGAGTTGTGGGAACCACGGTTCCCACCATAAACTTAGTATGAACAGTGTAAAGCTTTCATATGTTACAGTAATAATAAAAAAATTGCTACAGTGTAAAACTCTCACATGCTACAGTAAAGTGGTTCTAACCGTTGGTTGGCACCACCCTCCCAAACACCCTTTTAATTGTCATACTAATCTTGTTTGCGAAGCTTGTTGGGATTTGATAACGGTAGTATGAGGGTCCAATCCTTCTTAAAATAGATAACAAGTTTTGCTTTAATCTATTTATATATAATTGTAGATCTAACGATTACAGTTTGGCAGCCACCATAGGGCCTTCAAATCATCAACTTGAGAATTTTAACAACTTGAGCAAAAGGAAGTCATGGTAGACAACACTGATAACCGAAACGTTCGCGATGAGTGAAATGAAAACTCACAAGCTGCGGCAAGTATGGGAAATGAGTAGCTCGAAGTCCTCACTACAGAACTCGAGTCATTGAAGAAGCTATCTTAGGAGCAAACAACCCACTCTCAAGAGTGCAACAGGTGGCTCGAAGAGCTTAGCAACGAGAACAGCTCGCTCAGAAGCCAAGTCATCTAACAGAGTTTCAGCTTTCAGCGTATTCATATTATTACCCTAACCCTAGGTATTTGACTACGCTAACAACATCATGGCAATTCCAGATGCCACAATCTGCTAGGCAATAGCCCTCGTTCAACCTAATAAGGAGGATGCAGCCTTTATACACTCCAACAACTATGGCAACTGCCAACGCTACAATCACAACTGCCATTCTAACTCTAAGAACCACAGAAACCACAATGATCCCGTCAAACATAGAGAATCAAGCTCCTATAATTACCACTTTTCTCAACTCATGTTTTGAGGAGACATTGTGCCGGTCTAAAGCCACCCTGGTTCCAACCTTGTTAATAGCAGAAGCCATCCAGCAAATGATATGAGACATGCTTGAGCAGAATAAAAGGCTTGTTGAAGAGAAGATCGATCATAAGGTTATTAAGGCTAGCTTGACGATATATACATAATCATAAGGGAGACACCACTAGGAGAATAACTTTAGTCATTCCACCGAAGTATGGTAACCTGGTTTTCTCTCAGTTTGATGGAACCACAGACCTCGAGGACCATCTCCTATAATACAAGAATGTGGTGAGTGCCACAAACAACCTAGACAGCATTTTGGACGAGATAATATGCAAATTATATGTGTAAAGCCTGAAAGGACCAATGTTATGATAGTTTAGCAATCAGCCGCTGGAATCGATTGACAAATTCGAAGAACTGAAAGATTCATTAGTCAAAGCTTATTCTGTCCATATCAAGACCGACAAGACGACTAAAGATCTTTAGTTAGTCATCTAAAGCCCAGGTGAATCCTTATGATCATACATCGATTCAGTAAGGCTACCTTAGAAATCTTGAAATTGGAAGACAAAACCACCAGAGAAGCTTTGAAGAAGGGACTTTTGCATAAGTCCCAATTCAAGGATAGTATCTACTTGGAGTAGCTACAAACGATTTAGGAGGCACTTAATCGAGAAAAAGGATAGATCAATCTAGAAGAAGAAAATGGGTGCTGCGAGTAGGAACTAGCCAAATTCAAAGCTCAAAACATAAAAGCAGAAAGACCACTACCAAGAGCTAAACGAAGACAAAGATAACAAAACCAAAGAAAAAATGGAGGAGAAAAGATGAACAAAAGGTGCAGGGAAGAAAAGTCAGCTGTGCCCACCAAGATATGCATTGATCATTTGCTCGACGGAACTGATTACTCAGCTCAAAGGAAAAGACTGTGTTTAATGGAAAGGTAAAATAGCCCTCAGCTAGTCTCGTAATAAATTAATGTCCTGTGAGTTCCACCAATATACCGACCATCTTACTATTGATTGCAAGGCTCTACGAGCCAATATAGTCGAGCTTTTAAAAAAAAAAGACACCTAAAAGAATACCTGTTTGAGAAAAAGCATCAGACGTACGAACTCGACTACGAAAGGGGCGGCCAAAGGAACAACTGAGCCTAGGATGACTCCGCCACCATCAGCAGTGAGAAAAGTTATTGGAGTCATTTGTGAAGGCTCCGTTTACAATGTGGACACTGCTAACCAAGTTAACACCTTCCAAAGGAGGGCAAGCCAGCCAGCTACTAGCAAGGCGAGTGATGAGGAGTACGATAATCACTCAATTTCATTTCATGAAAATGAAGTGTTAGGACTCGACAGGCCACATGATGACACATTCATAAAAAAGCTTAACATCACAAATTGCAAGATCAAGTAGATTCTTGTTGATAACGGGAGCTCGTAAACATTTTGTTTCTCTCGACATTAAAAGAAATGGAAGTTGATGAGATAGAAATTGAGAAGACAAACACCATCCTTGTCAGCTTCAATGATGAGGTGCCATGGCTATCGAAAGGATTAAGTTGCGACTCTACCCAGCTAGAGAGAATAAGATGATAAATATCCTTGTTATGGACTGCCCGTCCAGCTACAACATGATCCTTGAGAGAGCATGGATACATTCAATGAAAGTAATTCCATCCACCTACCATTAGAGGATCCTCTTCTTAACAAAACAAATGGTCCAAAAAATCAAAGGAAGCCAGGATGCTGCGAGAAGTTGTTATCTCATGGCTATAAAATACAAGTCAGCTGCATTATAGCAATTACAGATGGGTTCGTCGAGCGGGTCAAGCAAATAGGAAAGGGGGAACCATAACTTGAGCAAAGAGATGAGGTGCAAATCAACCCCGAAAACAAGAAGAGGACTGTAAGCATTGGCTTGTAGCTTTACCCGGAGATAAAATCTATCATAGTTGAATTCTTAAAAGCTAACAGAGACTATTTTGCCTGGTCCAATGCAGACATGCCAACCATCGACCTGAGCATTATAACTCATCAGCTGAATGTTGATCCTAATCATAGACTAGCGCGACAGAAGAATAGAACGAAACCAAATTCTAAAGGAGCATGTAAGGCATTTGCTTGAGGTAGGATTTTTTCAACCAGTATAGCACTCTGATTGTCTTGCAAACGTCATGATCGTGCAGAAGAAGAATGGCAAGTAGAGGATGTACGTCAATTTCACGAACTTAAACAAAGCTTATCCAAAAGATATTTACTCGTTGCCTCATATCGATCGACTTATCGATGTGACTGCAGGTCATAAAGAATTAAGCTTCCTCGATGCATTCTTCGGTTATAATCAGATCCTCTTGCATCTTGAAGATCAAGAAAAGCAATATTCATCATAGAGCAGGGGATTTTCTACTTTAAGGTCATGCCATTTGGGTTGAAAAACGTAGGTGCTACATACCAGATGCTCTTTAACATGATGTTCAAAGAGTTGATCATAAAAAATATGGAAGTCTACATCAATGATATGCTACTAAAGTCCCTATAAGCCAAACTTCATCTCCAACACTTGCAAGAGTGTTTCAACATGCTAAGGAAGTACAACATGAAACTAAATCTAGAGAAGTGTATGCTTGGAGTTGCCAATGGAATGTTTCCCCGCTATCTGGTGACAAAACAAGGAATTGAAGCAAAGCCAGATCAAATTAAGGCTTTGTAGCTCATGCCATCTCCACGCAATAAGTGAGACATCCAAAAGCTCACGGTCCGAGTTACCACCTTCAGCCGATTCACAGCCCGCTCATTGAATGAATGCCTTTCTTTCTTCCAACTTCTAAAAAAGAATACTAAGTTCGAATAGAGTGATTGCTGCATAGGCTTTCCAAGATCTTAAGAGGTATCTCTCGACCCCTCCAATTCTCTTGAAGCCCAAGAAAGGAGAAGTAAATGCACGCGTAACAAACAATTGTCGTCGACAATTTAACATTTTAAAAAGAACTAACAAGACAACAATGTAACAAAATCGCTTATATTTGTAATTCATGACAATGAATATCGCTAAAATTGGTATGTAGCATTGTAAGTGCCTAGAGCACCGTGAGGACAATATGTAACAATCTACCACTATCTTGTAACAAAGTTCCAACATCCGGGTGCATGTAATACGAAAAAATTAAATACACAACCATACCGATATTGTACATGTGGTGTGGTGTTGTTGTGTTGATGGTTCGGTTTAAGCCTTAAGCCTTAACTAATTTAGACCAAAACAAAACTTAGCACATTTGTATAATTAATCTATTTTTGCTATATATAAAATATGTCGAATAAAACACAATCAGTAAAAATGTTTACTAATTTTTATACGTAGAAGCATCATTTTTATTTTTTTAATAAAATATATATATGTGTTGCTTTTATAATAAAAGAGGAAAAAGAGTGCTAATTAATATATTTGAAATCATAAAAGGAATATTTTAAAAATACATTAATAATTAATAGTGTTTGGTTAACGTAGTATTCAAAAATTCAAGGCATGCATAATAATTAAAAAAAAAAAACACTAAAACTTGCCAAGGCACGCATAAAAGTTCCCCAGAAAAAAGATTGCTTATATACATTTTTAAGCCTCTTTTAGAAAACCAAATAATAATTGGGTCAAATAGACAAGGGGTGTTCGTCAATTAAAGATTGTCAATTTTCAGTTGGTCGATTTTGAGAAGTTTAAATCTAGCACTGACCCTTTAAGAGAAAAGTTCGGTTGATTTTTCGTTCGATAATGAAAAGCTTGTGGCAGTTGTTTTGGTGGTCGGTTTTAGACAGAGTAACAAGCCATATTACATATGGTAATCCAGTATTTGAAGTGCAGTAACCTGGTCATATTTCTTTTGATTTTAGGGCTGGACAATGGGATTGGGGCTTTGGGGGCTGGAGGAGTGGGCCGTGTGTGGTAAGTGATGAGGAGGGCCAGTAAAACAAAAAAAAGCTCATCCGATACTCAATTAGGGTCGGTTTCTGACCAACTTTGTTAGTTCTTGGCATTTGAACCAATTTTTTCTGTTTTTTTCCGATTGGTTTTGATTTTTCGGTTATTTTTAACATCCCTAGTGAGCACTTTCTCTCTCCCTCCCAAGTCCCAGTCAGCTTGTAAGTGGACCAACGACGTTTTGTTTCCAGTCGTTTCTTAGTGCATGTTACTCCCTTTTAAAATAATTGTTTTAAAAGTATTTTCCAAATATTTAAAGCCAACCTACCTAGTTAGATAGTTGCCTAGGATACATAGCCACCTTTCACACACAACTGTTGATTTATCTGATCGGTCAGGCACTGTGTTAGGTGCCAGATGAAGAACGTTTGGAGAGTAAATTGGAAGTTTGGAATCAATAGTTTAGATTTAATCCACGTAACAATTCAAAATTTATAAAAGATAACAATTTTGGTTCGAACTAAACGTTTTTATTCGAATTATGCGTTCCTAAATGGACTAATAATAAAAAAAGTTTGGTTGTCATTAAACCTACGAAAAAAGCCCACTGTTAAGATGTTTGAAAATATTGGTTAGAACCTATAATTTAAACTAATTTTATTTAAAAACATTATAACATAGAAGAATTTTATACTATATTATATTTTTCTTGACATTATAATAAGATTTTTACACTAATAATTAAAAGTTTTAATTGTAATTCACGTACAAATGTGGTACCATCTAAATCGTGTCTTATTTATTTAATTAAATAAATTATACGTGTATAGGTGAGGAGTCACTCAGTGGGCTCTTATCCCACACTGAAGAAACTGATGAGCTACTCAAAAAAGTCTAACATATGTTGATTACACGTGCACCAGTGCACCAAGCATTTTATTTTATTATATGTTGAATTTATTAATGAAGTTAGTATTATTATTATTATTATTATTTTGGTAAACATATCCATGAAGAGGATTCTTCCACGAGATTGAACATCCTTTAAGAAAATTTAAAAAATGAAAAAAATGTAATCAAAGAAAAGTGGCACTTTGACTTTTTTTTTTTTTTTGGGCCCTTCTAGACACGTTGAAAAGCGTTGGTTTTCCTTGGCCATTAAAATGGCGGGCCTTGACCCTTAAAACAAGCTGGCCCACATGTCCATGATTGAAGAATGACACAGGGCACAAATATGTTTTCTTGACCACCCAAAATGCGTCGCCAAATGCACAATCAGATTTTGCTAAAAAAAAGACATTTTTGTCACTCGACCAAGAGATTTAAGGCTTTGTTTGGGCTTTGTCACTCAAGCCAAGAGATTTAAGGCTTTGTTTGGGATCAGTTTATTCAAAACATACCGGCTAGAGAATTAGACCAACTTGTCATATAGAAAGCAAAGAAAGATATTCAACTTAAATGAGGGGAAAAAAAAGAGAGCAAGTCTATTTTGGTTATTGCACCTCTAATCTTTTTTGTGTTGTGTGAGATTAAATTTGAGATTGTCTGAAGAATTTAAGACATAGATGTCATATCGTATTGTATTGTATTGTATTAGCTGCTTATTCTATTTATTTTCTCCATTTGCCTCTATATTACCATACGACCATGTGTCTCAAAATTCTTTCACTAATCTTCTTATTTTTATCCAAGAGCAGAGTTAGAAAAATTAATCGAGGAAGTAGGAGTATGATTGAACCAATAAGGTATTGTAACTATAGATATGTAGAATTTTAGGAAAGACAAAATATAATTTTAGAAGGGACGTGATACAATTTTTATAAGATTTCATATACAAAATTAGAAGAAAAAAAGTTCAAGGGGACAACCGCTCGTCCCCTTCCGTGGGTGGCTCCGCCTCTATCCCTATCCGTCCTTTCACTTTTTCCTAACCAAACAAACTCTAAAAAGAGAGAAAATTATAATAAGATTAAAAAATTCTACTAAGTCAGTCAAATTGTTATGGCTTTTCTTAAAATAATATGGAGAGCATTTGAAAATGTAACTGTGACTTACAATTTAAGTATTGCAGCATGTGAAAGTTTTACATTATAAAATACTTTTGATTTATGTTATAGTATGTTAGTGTTTTATACTTTAGACAGTCGAAACTATATTGTCAAACACACTCATGATTACTATTATTATAGTTATGGTTAAAAAAAATTGCACTTTTTAGTAGAGTAATTTTTTCATGCCTCGTGTGTAATAGAATTATCAAAAAAAGGGAGGAAAGGTGGGAGAGATTGGTTTGTTGAATATTTTTAATTCGTTTTTTGCTCTTGATTTCCTTTCTCTTTTTTTATTTTCTTTTTAAACTTTGGGGAGTGTTTTCCGTGGAAGGAAAAATAACATGTAA
This sequence comes from Artocarpus hirsutus, assembly GCA_946598075.1. Classification (NCBI taxonomy): domain Eukaryota; kingdom Viridiplantae; phylum Streptophyta; class Magnoliopsida; order Rosales; family Moraceae; genus Artocarpus; species Artocarpus hirsutus. The sequence continues at coordinate 11,051 of CAMOHE010045316.1, read as the reverse complement.
CAAAGGAAAATATTTGATGCATTAAAAAGATACGCTTAATTATTTGCTGAAAGATACACATTTTAGTGAACAATATATAAACTCCAGCCCGTTCTCATAGAGACAGGTCCAGAAACAGAAAAGCTTTTTATAAATGCCAACTGAATTTAAGAGAGAAACGTTGTTAGTTTTGAGCATTATTATCCATGTAAAATACGAAATTATAGATAAAGAAACGTGCTTCTTGTTATTACAATCTGAATATAGATACATAAATATATAATAAAAAAATTATAAGAAAATGGATCAATATAATATACCCGCAATTTTTGTTCCTTCTCTCGTAAAGCATACATCTGGCACACAGCTAATACAAAGCCTTCTGGACCTTAACTCTCTCTCTCTCTCTCTCTCTCTCTCTCTCGAATTTAGCTTTACAGAGCAGGCAAAAAACAAATATAGGTGTATTTTAACAAGCTACAATTACTCAATTTGGCTCGACGCAATCATACATCCAGCGATAAAACAATGCAGTCTTCTGTAGATTAAATATTACTATATTAATTTGTTATTAGAATAAAATGATTAGAACGAAATAGGTCGTTTGAATATTATCAATATCATGTTCATATAATAGTCACATAGTGCACAAAGTTACCACAAGGAGTGGTGGTAGCTAGCATACGGTGAAGTAGGGTGTAGAAGGGTGGTTCCCCAACGGTCTAACCTAACACTTAAGGGTCGATATTTATGATTATCTGCCATAAGGTTGAAATTATGGCTTTGTCAAGAATGGCTTATACTAATATGACTTTGAACTCCTTAGATGTTGGCTGACGAAATTATGAGCCGGATTTTTTTATCCGTTTACCAGCGATTTTAATAGCTTGTCAAGTAACCGCTAGATCAGAAGCGTGAAAATACCACTTATCTTTTTTAAAGGAACCACTTATCTTATTTTAATTAAATAAAAGTAGCATATAAACTTATTGTTATCTTTTTTTACCCTTATCGCATAATAAATCAGAATAATTTCAAGACTAGGATAATCTAATCATAATATATAATAAAATGTGAAGGAGTTCTGAGTTAGGGTTTAGATCAAGTTCTCAAATCACATACTATTTCCAATGGTTTTTAACACCATGCATACATGAGAGTGCATGCAAATTATTATACATAATTATATTTCTTTCAGTTATAGTCTGTGATGATCCTATTTTACTATTGCAGTGTGGTAATACAGCATAAATGTAAGCTAAAAAAATTAACAACAACAACACAACTCGTCCACCCTTTTATTGTGGTTTGACAAAAGGAAGACAAGGGAGAGAGAGAGAGAGAGACACACACACACACAAAAGAAAAGGAGTCAATTTAAAAGATGCTACCGGACTTTTATATCGAATTCCACTTTAATCTTAGAGGTTTAAAAGATCTCAATAATAAATTTGGTCCTTTAAATAGTTATCTGTTTAAAAATAAAAAGAAAACATCACTTAATTAAAAGGGTGTTAGGTAAAATTGTAACCAAAATTTTTTATTGCTACAATATAAAACTCTCATATGCTACAGTGACTAGTAAAAGTAAACTACAATATAAAATTCTCATACATAATAATTTTTAGTTTAAAAATTTAAATTTTAACTATATTTTTCAAACAGGCTGTAATACTGCATGGTGGGCAGTTGGAGCCCTACAAGATGTTACCAGAAGGAAAGCTTGATGCCCGCAACATATACGGAATATACCAACAATAAAATATGAACATCATATCAATCTTGTTTTGAATTGGTAAATCCCATTCTAAGAATAATCCAAATAACAATTTTATCTTCACTTAAATGGAACAAGAGCAGAAGTATCCCATTCCACATTTCAATGCTTATGTAACGGGAAAAACTAACTCCGTCACACTAATATAGTCGGGTCAGTTTTAGGTCAAGTAAGATTTAGTACAAAAATTAGATACCTTTTTGAGATTAATCTAAAGAAGGAAAAAGGGTTTTATTATATGGTATCCTATATGTTTAAGAAAACATCACATTGGTATTTTATTACTTGAAAAATATCAAAACATCATCCTGTATTTTTAAGAACACATCATAATGGTACTTTGTTGTTTGAAAAATATCAAGACAGTATTATTTATTTTTTAAAAATAATATTTTGGTACTTTGAGTTTGTGTTTTGTAACATAAAATTTCCTTTTTACCTTTTTCTTAATAAATCCTAATTTAGTTTTGTAAAACTACAGTAAAAAATCAAAACAAAAGATCAAACAAAACTCATCAAAAAAAAAAAAAGCATATATGTTGAACTATTTGTTTTTTGGTATTATTAGTATTTATTTTTGTTTATAGTTTTAACAAAAATAATTAAGGTTCATTAATAAAAGAATAAGATGAGAATTTTATGTCATGAAATACAAACTCAAGATACTAAAATTATATTTTTGAAAACTATAAGATACAGTTTTGATAATTTCTAAACAGTAAGATATTAATGTAATATTTTTTTAAAATACAATATACGAGATAATAATATTTTAAAAAAATGAAAAGGAGCAAACAAATTTCGCTGTAGACAATATGAAGTGATAGGAATATGCACTCCACAAATTGCAAAGCCCACCAACTTCATGAGCAGTCGGCACAAAGCAAATGGAAGGAAAACCACCGTATAATAATGGTGCCGTTGCGCTCCCACGCAAGTTCAAATTAGCTTATTGTTTGTATGCCATCTCAATTGCAACTATTAGTTCAAATAAATAAAATAGTATAAAAGTCTCAGCATTAATTGAGTAAATTAAATAAATTGGATAGGATTAATTTGGTGAGTCGGAAACCCTAGAAGTCTTAAGCTATTGAATTCTTCCCTGTTAAAGTTGCAATTTATCAATCGTCATTAATTTAATTTGTCTTACTTTTACCATTTTATCATTCCACTGTTTCCTATATTTCAATTGTTCAAATAGAATTAGAGTTAGAGTAATTTGGTACTTAGTGACAATTAGTCCTCGAGGGAACGATCTTTACTTTCACTTTATTACTTGTTAACGATACGTGCACTTGCGATTAGTGTTGTCATAACCCCACATTATTTCTATGTATCTTGTACTAGACCTCAGCAGCGGCTCTGAAAATAAATGGATTTGATGAATTCGCACTTAGAAATCATAATCTCATATAAAATTATGTTTGAATAAAAAATACAAAATTAATCAAAAAATATGATAAGATATGGAAAAATACCATGAAATTTTAGTAAATACACTTTTACAAAGCTTGTTTTAAGTAAACAGTAGGTTTGAAAAATATCTATAGTAAATAGTATATTTATTTGGGTAAAAATCTATTTATTGCATGTAAAAAAATACTGAATCAATTTTCTATTTATAGTTATTTACTATAAACATTTTTAAGACATATTATTTACTTAAATTATTTAGTGTAAAAGTGTTATTTGCCTAAATCTGTCCAAAATACCTTGTTAATAGGCAATGATGGAAACACGTTAAATCCCCCATTTTTAATATATTAAAGCTTCTAGAAGAATTCCAAATACACCTTAGACCCCGCAAGCTTCTAGAAAAGTCTTAAATATAATCCTAAATATAATATTTTGGATTTTAACATACTCATATTTTAATTTTGAAGCATTAAATAAAAAAAAACTCAACCACAATATTACATGAATTTATAATTTATGAACCGTAAATTTTAAAAATTGAATTAAACTCGATAAAAAGAGTCATAATATTGTTTTAGTTAAAAGTTTTGGTTTAATTCATGTCCCTATTGAAAAAGTTTTATGACTTCCTCATTGTTAGTAGGAGATTGTTTTGAACAATTAAATCATATCAAAATTACTTAGACTAACTTCAAAAAAAATCATGTGTAAGGATGATATGTTGTTATATCTTACTATAACATAGTCGGGGTCAAAATTATGAAGCATCACCGGAAAATGTCTTCGTGCCTAACAAAAAGTTCTGCGGACAAAAAAAAATATATATTGACAAGGCAATGTCTTGAAAGGCTATTTATTTATTTATTTTAATTTTTTTAAGGTGAAGGCTACTTACTTTCTAGAAGAACAAAAAAAAGTCAATGTTTGTGAACTATATGACTATAGGGTGTTTGGCCAATGAGTTTAAACTCATAAATTTAAACTTAATTATCGTAACATATGAGATAGTGACAGCTTTATATTGTAGTATATTTTTCTTTACTTTATAGCATGTAAGAGCTTTATAATATTTACGGTTTGAACTCATCAATTTAAATTTATGGATTAAGCTATTCTTTTGACTAGAACTGAATGTGACCGTAGAAGGCATGCTGCATGCATATCCCTGTTCCAACGGAAAAGAATTCAACTTCCCTGTTCCAACGGAAAAGAATTCAACTTTTTGATTTGCTTAATGGACAAAAAATAGAAAATAAAGGGTAATCCCTAGCTAAGATTTTCCTATCCTTTTCTTGTACAACAATATAGGCTTTTATTATTTTATTTGCTCAAACACATGCAAAGTCGTCGCGTAATTAAATCTTATTTTTGCCAGAATCCAGTTTTGTCATTTAGCAGCAGGATACATCTGGGCCAAAGATAGTGTTTTTATTATTATTATTATTATTTTATTTTATTTTTATTTTTTTCAAGGACCAGTTAAAAAAAAAAAACCGTTTAGTGACAGAAACTATTTTTTCCTTAATTTTCTATTGAAAAACCCTTTTTTAAAGTTAAAAAAATAAAAATAAAAAACACCTTTCGTTGTACGTTGGCAAAAGGCAGTTATTACAAAATTTTTCAAAAAAATGAAGATAATAAATGATAAGAACATCAAAATTTTTCTTTAAAAAAATTATTGTTTATTATTTTTTAGTCAAAGGGATTGATTACATATTTGATTTGTTGGCTAATTATGCTACACGTTCGTGATGGCACTTTTGGCTAACAATATTATATTTCATATGTCTAGCATTGCTCGTCATAATGTAGCCCCTATTTGACAATGATGGTTCCCACCACAATTTTAATTATAAACAGTAAAAAGTTCTCACATATTACAATAATAATAAAAAAAATTAGTTACAATAAAAAGTTCTCACATGCTACAATAAAAGTGGTTCCCACCACTTTTCCAAACACCCACGTAAAAGTTCATGATACTATTCATATTTGTTACTATTTTCTTTATACAAAAGGCAAGATCAAACATGCAATAATTTCTCTCAAAATCTCAGCATACTTGAATTTTCAGTGCAGACGAACAGATCTTGGGCCTCAATTTATAGTTGTTAAATAAATAAGAGAAAATGATGGAAATAATAAATTTTTGAAACTTTTTGAAATAAATATCAGGTTTTAAAAATATTTATATTAAATAGTATATTTACGATTAAATAGTTTATTGATTGTGTAAATAAAAATAATTTACATTGCCATTTGTACCTTAAATTTATTTACTGTATAAATAAAAATTATTCATGATGTAACTAACTGAGTAAATAAATTATTTACATCATAAATCTTTTATTTTACTATAAATATTTTCAAAACGATATTTACTTTAATTAGTTTTAAAAAAGTGATATTTACAATCATTTTTCAATAAAAATATAATCAATACACCTAAAAAACCTAAAATATAGAACGTTATGTGCACTTCTATAGTTCTACTGTTAAACAAGCAAAGCCACGTTGTAGACATTGCTTACATATTTATTATATATTGTTTTATTTAAAAAAAAAAAAACTTGATAGACGAACTAACACTCTTTAGTAGGGAATATTTTTATTTTTTGTTCTTTTCCTTTTACAATCTCAAAAACGCAAGTTTTAGGGTTCGGACAATGACACCAAGCTATCAAATTTGATTAGTTTGCAATAAATTTGATGTCTCAAATTAAGGATCTGTTACAACATTTGATTAGTTTAAATAAAAAACTTGGTAGACGAACTAACACTCTTTGGTAGGGAATATTTTTATTGTTTGTTCTTTTCCTTTTACAATCTCAAAAACGCAAGTTTTAGGGTTGGGACAATGACATCAAGCTACCAAATTTGATTAGTTTGCAATAAATTTGATGTCTCAAATTCAAGTTCTGTCACAACATTTGCAAGTTTCAACTTGCTTGTTCCTTTCAAATGTTGTGGTCAATTTTCATGAAAAGGAATTTGGAATGAGAAAATGTTCCTCCCAGATTATTTGCCTCCTTAGCATACTTTTCTTTTGTAGTACAAAGAAAAATTATTGGGATATAAAAATTATTTTTAAAATAAATGACCACAATTTTTTTAAATTAGGCAAATGACTGTTTATTAGTGATTAACTTAAGTGATTTCTTTTTTATTTAGAATCTAAAATTAAATAATTAAAAAAAGATTAAGAAAAACATATAAATATAAAAGAAATTGCTACATAATGATAATAAAAATAACGAAATTATGAATAGGTTAAAATAAAGAAAAAAATGACTTTAGTTTATCATTGATAAACAGTCATTTACTTAATTTAAAAAAGTTGTAGTCATTTATTTTAAAAAGACCATCGACAACAAGCTACTCAACCCAATTTCTTAATATTATTTTAATCTCGTCATAACTTAAGCCTTGTCAATTGGGCAAGACTCTGACTTAAGTTACCTTGTGGTGGTCAATTTGCAAACCAAAGAGACTTTATTGGATTTATTTAATCATCATTATTGTAGCTTGATCATAATCACAACCCAATCATGGCAGAATGACTTCTAGTGAAATCAAAGTGTCGTTATTACAAAAGCTAAAATGAATCAAGACATTTGCTTCGAATATTATATTTGTCTGCTTTTTTTAGGTCTCGATTATTCTTTTCTATTCCCCCTTTTACACCGTGAAGTTTCAAAACTCAGAATGAGTAATTTATGAGACAGGAGTTTCATCAACTACTAATTTTTTAAAAATTCCGGAAATAAAAATAAGGATGAAAAAGTCTGTATGTGTATATAGACGTAGTTTTAATGGTCACTTAAATATTTATCTATC
>CAMOHE010045314.1:0-25006 GCA_946598075.1 Artocarpus hirsutus | reverse complement strand
CTTATGTCTCTCAATGTTGCCCAATGAGCCTTTCTTCGTTTTAAAGACTACATCTAATGGCTTTTGCACCATCAGGCAACTCAATGAGATCCAAGACTTTATTAGATGCTATAGAATCTATTTCGTCTTTCATGGCACTGTACCATTAGTCAGATTCCTTAGAACTCATGGCCTGTGAAAATGATTCAGGATCATTTTCAGCTCCAACATTGTAGTCAGACTCTTGCAGATACACAATATAGTCACTAGGTATCGCCGATCGCTTTTCTCTAGTAGATCTCCTTAATGTTGGTTCAACATTCTCCTAGAAGCATATTGTTCAACAGGCTGTTTAACAGGTTCTTATATTTATTGTTCAGTTGGATCCATTATCTCTTGATTAGCAGTATGTGAAACTTGAATGACTTGCTGTTGTTCATCACACATTTGAACTTTATGCTTGTTGTGCACAACAATCAATCTATCATAAGAAGTGGAAGGTAGCGCATCTGTATGATTTTTCTCACGAGCAGTGTTCTAGTATCGATCTCTCTCATTAATTAAGTCATTCTTAAGAAATTTTGCATTCCTTGATTCTGCAAATCTAGTATTATAAGATGGACAATAAAATCTGTATCCCCTAGACCATTCATCATAACCAACAAAATATCCACTTATGGTCTTTGAGTCTAGCCTCTTCTCTTGTGGATTATAAACTCTTACCTCCGATGGGCATCCCCAAACATGTACATGTTGCAAACTCGGTTTCCAACATTTGAATAACTCAAAAGGTGTCTTGGGGACAGCCTTGGTTGGAACTTGGTTCAATATATACATTGTCGTCTTAAGAGCTTCAGTCCATAAGAACTCAGGAAGTTTGAATCTAGCAAGAATCTTCCGCACCATGTCCATTAATGTTCGATTTTTTCTTTCAGCTACACCATTCTGGTATAGAGAACCAGGCATAGTGTATTAGGCAACAATCTCATGTTCTTGAAGAAACTTAGCAAAAGGACCAGGTGCTTGTCCATACTCAGTGTATTTACCATAGTACTCTCCACCTCTATCTGATCTCACAATCTTAATTTGCTTTCTGCATTATTTCTCTACTTCCACTTTAAAGACCTTAAAAGCATCTAGTGCTTCATTTTTATTGTTAAGCAAGTAAAGATACATGTGTCATGAGTAGTTATCTATGAAAGAGATGAAGTACCTTTGAGAGTACGTGTCTATCTCTAGACTACAAATATTCGTATATATGATTTCTAATAAATCAGAACTCCTCTTGACACCTTTTTTTTTGACTTGTTGGTCTGCTTACCCTTAATGCAGTCTACACAAGTATCAAAATCAGTAAAATCTAAAGTACTGAGTACTCCATCATTTACTATTCTCTTAATTCTCTCAATAGATATATGTCCCAATCTTCGATGCCACAATATAGAGGATTCATCATTTATAACACATCGCTTTATACCAACATTTTCATGAACTTGCATATTAGTATAATTGGCATCAATTTTTTAAATTAAGATGGACAAGACCATCAGACAAAGTACCATATCCAATAAAATTAGATTTATAAAACAAATTGAAGGAAGATTCTAAAAATTTAAAGGAATATCCAACTGATACAAATCTGGAAACTGAAATTAAATTTCTAGAAAAACTAAGAATATAGAATGTCTTTTCCAAATACAAAATAAAGCCACTACTTAAGACTAGTTTGCAAGTTCCTATAGCCTCCACATGTGAGTGCATCTTATTTCCACAATAGTGCTCACTTTCCACTGGCTTCCGCAGGTTTTGCAATCCCTGCAGGGAATTGGTAACATGGATTTTAGAACCGAAGTCAATCCACCATGTGTTATAATTAACATCAATCATATTGGATTCATAATAGACAAGTGAAAGTTGAGTATCTTTCTTATTAAGTCATTCCTGAAATTTAGAGCAGTTCTTCTTTTCCTGCCCCTTCTTCTTACAAAAGAAGCACTTGAACTCCTTTTTAATATCCGGCTGGGCAGGAACCTTGCCTTTCCTCTTTTGCTTGGTCTAAGACTTTTTCTTATTACCTTCGGTTGCCAAATTTACTTTCTCTCTCTCTTCCATGATGAGTCTTCCCTCCTCCTGAACACACATGGTCAATAGCTCATTAATTGACCATTTGTCCTTATGTGTTATAAGAAATCTTAAAGGGACCATACTCAAAGGGTAGAGTATTTAGAATGTAATGTACCAGGAATGAATCAGACTTCTCAATCTCAAGCATCTTCAATTGAGCCGCAATGTCCCTCATGAGCATGATATGCTCATGCACGCCTTTTACACCAGCAAGCTTCAAGGATGAAAACTGCATAATCAGGGTGCTTGCCAATGCCTTATCTGAAAACTCAAATTACTCATCAATAGCCTTTAGTAATGCTCGGACATTGTCATATTGATCAATTGAACCCCTAATCCTAGCAGAGATTTTGGTCTTTATGAACATAATTGAGAGACAATTAGATCGCTCTCATTTCTCATATCAACTAATATCATCTGGAGTGCTAGTCTCAGTGATAGAGGGTGGTTCATCCTTTCTGATGGCATAGTCAATGTCCATCCACCCTAAATGAAGGAGAATCCTCTCTTTCCAAACTTTATAGTTATCACCCTTAAGCTCGAAAATATCACATTTCATATCAGATAAATTAACAGGTTGAATTACTGCAATACATCAAACATACATGCTCATGTCACAAAATTTGAAGCTAATAACTATATATTATGTTTTATCAATGTAAATCATGCAACAAAAATTATAAATCATATGACATAAAAACTGCCTATGGGCTAAGTTTCTAATTTGCATTGATTTACATACAATCTTATGATGAAACTATTGAACTATATTCTATTTCTTAATCCATATGGGTAAATTAAGAAAATAGTTTTATATTTCATCCTAACCAATCATATTTAATATAATAAAATTTCCTGTAGGATAAATTTCGTTATACCAAACATAATTAGTTACAATTAATGTCCGTTTAACTATATGTGATTTAGCAAACTTAATGTATAATTTTAATATAATTAAAGATGCTGTGGCTATTCTTAGATCAATTAAAATTATACAAATCACTTAGGATATTTATTTTTCATGCACAAAATATTCATGAATTTGCATGTATTAAAAAGAATAACAACTAAAGAATATATGCAAAATAAATTATGCATAAATTCAATAATATATCTAAAATAAATTTTCAAAATTTTATTTAAACATAATAATAAAATTTTGGATTTTATTAAACTTAATTTTAGATTTATTAAAAAAACAATTTTTCAAAATACCTAAAATAAAAAAAATCTAGAAAAATTAAAAAAAATTCAATTTTTTTTTAATTTTTCATGCCTAGAAAATGACATGATGCCCAAAACGACGTGTCATTTCAGCCCGAGAAAACACCAACATTGCCCTAAAAATGACATGTCATTTTCAACACTTGATGAAAACAACGTGTCGTTTTAACATGATGACAAGCCAGCCTGAATTAGCAAAACAACGTGTCATTTTTTTAATAAAAAACGGCATGTCGTTTTAAACTTACAAAATGCGGCCTACAAGGGCTAAAACGACATGTCATTTTTCGGCCCCAGATTTCATTTTTTTCGTTGTTTCAGGTCCTCTTCGTCCGAATTTAACCCAAATGGGTCCAATTGTGGACCCGGTCGTTTTTATGCCTTTTGGGCACCAAAATTAATGTTTTAAAAACCCAAAAATGTTAAAAAAATCAATTTTCTAATGATTTCAAACATTGCTTTTCATAAAAAAAATCAAAAAATGATTTCAAATACAACAAAGTTTTGGGTATTTTGAAAAACTCCATTAAAACTCCATTCAAATATATCAAGGCAGAGAAAAAAACCATGCTCTCTATATCAAATGTTAGAAATTAAAATTTATACAGAGTTATGATTTTTATATATGCATAAACAAATTGCATGAAAATTATCTAAATGCGGAAATGTAAAGGAAATAAAATCTAATGTATAGCCATTGACAAATTCAATTGAATGGAGAATACCTCTGCAAGAAATTCTTGAAGAAATTTTGAGAAAGAAGAGACTCTTCTAAAGCTTATGCAATTTTGAGAGATGATGTATTTCTGAAAATAATTGCATGGTTTCGGATCCTCTTGCTTGATATTTATAGACACCTACCATCAAGGTGTACGTTACCTTTTATGAAAAAATGCATTTTTTTTGAAGTATTATAACAGTTCTAAATACCCTTTGGTTAATACCCTTTAAAAAATATGTGACTATTAAACCACTTAAATTTATTTTTATTCATTTATTATCATTTAAAAACTAAAAAACAATAGTAAATAAATTAAAATAACATAAAAACTATAACATACGAGAGCTTTATACTAGAGCTTTTTATTATAATATATAAAAATTTTATACTACTTATAATTTAAAACATTGATTTAAACTACTCATCCATACATCTTATATTTGTCGAACTTTTCAGAGCCATGATTTCCGTAAGGATTAATGCTTGTTTAATGGAGGTTACCTAAATGTAAGGTAAACCTTGATTAAATGACCATCTTGACCCTGTTGTAACCTGTGAATTTCCGAAACGACCTCCTGCTCTCACCTTACCCACCGCGTACGCTACATAGTATATGGGCTGGCTGGTATCCATTTTAGCAGAGAATGGTGCGGCACAAACATGAGAATAGAACAATCAAACATCAATACAGTTTGTGCCTATCTGTATCAATTATGATGTTCTTTTTAGTGGACAAGGACAACAACCTACAATATTCTTTTATAATTGAAATTAATAGTTTCAACCATGTAAAGCTCTTGTCAACTAAAATAAAAAATAAAAAATTATTATATTATAAAGTTTTCACATGTTAAAGTTTTTAAATCAATATTTCAGTTTCAACTGTTTTTTTGAATACCTTAATAATTTCTACTTTATAGGTGTACATGCTCCTTCCCTTCCAAACACACCCAAACAACAAAAAAGCCCTGTAACCTCCGTTGTTTTGGCCACATTTGGAGACACTAATTCCAGATAGTCCTAGAAGCAGGCCTTTTTGCCTTGTTACTTAAAGAGACTAGAGAGTTTGTCAAGATGTTAGAATAATGGAGTCGACTAGTGATTAGAGGCTTTGTAATATACATTATAAGCTTATTGTAAACATTCATAATTTGAATTTTAACGATATTATTCATGTCAGCTTTGATCACTTGTCAAAAAGCGGAATGAATTAAAAAAGCAGATAGTGAAAGTACTGGACACTAATATTTATAGTTGGGATAAAGTATTGGTTCAGCTCGTGAGATAAGGACCCTGGACCTCATCTAGTGGAGCAAATTCTATAAACTTCACATGCAATTTCAATTTCTTTTATTACTGTTATTATTTTATTATAGCCTGATCGTCAAGTAGATAGATAGATTTTTTGAAAGAGTAGTTATAACCATCAGTTTCAACGATAAATAATGTAAAACTCTTATATATTATAGCATAAAATTATCGCATGCTATAGTTTTCAAATTAAAAGTGTTGATTCCAGTTATTTCAAACGGTAGTATATGATCATGTATAAAGAGAATAGAGTCTGAAAAGCTTTTGATTAAATTCAGCTTTTCCTTTAGTATAAGTTGGCAATACTCTTACACAATGTTGAAGTCCACACGGACCTTCTTATCAATCAACCCCTAATAAACCAGGCAGATTCAAACTACTTTTTCCCATGCTTTAAAGAGACCCTGCATGACCCTTTCCAATTGATTGGTCATTATTTCCAGCAAAAAGATTAAAAAGGAAAATACAATTGATTGCTGGAAAGGTGTAGCAATGAGCAACACTGTTTATCAAAGCCGAATGTGGACCTATAACAGCGATATTTTTGAGGAGTTTGTGCACATGATTTGGTGATCAATGGTGATCACCAAAGGGGTTTGCAGGTTATAAGTTTTCATTTTTCCTTGACGAGTACTAAAGTGCAAATTGGCGTGTTTGATTTTTGTTTTCTTTTTTAAGAATGTGTGCTTGTTGAGGTGTCCATCCGATCTAAATTGCAAATTTTGGCTTAAAATTACAACTTAATTTCTACTGACGTTTTAAGTTTAAGAATTATAGCATATGAAAGCTGTATATTGTAGTAACTTTTCATTTTTACTGTACTTGTTGAGAGCAATATGCAATGAATAGAGTTATAGCTAATAGTTTAAAACTGAGATTTGAAACCCTCTTTCAACTCAATATGCATTGAATATACTAGTTGATCCAATCCAATCTGCATAAAGGTGAATTGAATTGGTTTATCCAGCCCGCATAAAGGTAAATTGGATTGGTTTTGGGTCCAATTTCAAAAACTATGATCTCAATACTTCTTCTAAATAAATATCTTTTAAAAGACGTGTAGAGCAGGCGGAGATCATGAATTCATAGCCACTTAATGCAAATGACAGAAAAAACTAACCATGGCCATCTGGGATACAATATATTATTATAATAATATACTAATACAATATTTGGTGTTTATATAAGTTAACACGGACGATATACTAATACAATTTACAGACATGTTATAGAATATAGTTTATTTTTAGTGTATTATATTGTATTATATTATTTTATATCGAATTCATAGTTCTTATCATATTTAGCTCCAACATGGATTGGCGTTAAGCCAACATAGAATTAGGTCGAAACTTATAATTTTTTAAAAATTGATGCAATTTTTTATGTTTTCTTAAAAATTACATTTTCACCTCCTTAATTTTTATAAAGTATATTTTGATACTTTTTTTTCTTTTTGAAAAATTTCATTTTTGAGTACAATTTTTAAAAATATATATATTTAGACACCTTTGTTTTGACAAAATTATATTTTGATCTTATAAATTTAGGAAAATTATATTTTGTCCTCTTATAGAATATGTCATATACCAAACACTGTATTGTATTATGACAATACAACACAATATAATACACTTTATATGATACAATATAATACAGTTTATCAAATACAACATAATTAAGAAAAGGCTTTTGTACCCTAAAATGCCTACATGGAAAAAAAAAAAGTTGCTTGAAAAAGGCAGGCCACAACATTGAAATCTACCCCTGAGAGTCTCACCATTGTGTCATGAAGGGTCAATGAGTCATGCAGAGTTTTCCAAGGTGGGAACTTCATAGCATTACTTTTTTATTGCATCATAACATACGAGTGTAAACCAAGAAAGAATGGGCATAGATGGAAAAAAAAAAAGTGTTCATGTGCTTTAATTGAACAATCCTATTTAACCCTCTGGAGTTACAATCTTATTATTAACAAAATAATAGATCGTAATTTAAAAAATACACTATATATTAAATTGAGACTTATAATTTTATGAGCAATAATGTTTTGTGAAAAAGGGTTCTCCGTCTTAATTTGGCTGCGAATATTTGGCTGCGCTTTTCTGTTACTAATAAGAGCAAGTACAGATCCTCAGGGCCTCATGTAGCTTTTGGACAACCAAGGCCAGTTACAGAGTTCATTTGCACTACAATTACTCACTGGATCAAGAGCTTAACTTTAAGGAAAACAAAAGTAACTGGGACTTGAAACTTGAAAGAACTCTATATTAAAGGAAGACACCACCGTTTCAGCAGAATGAATGGAACCATTGACAACAGCTACACTTTTATTTATCTTTGTGGAAATTCATTTGTAAATTACATTTCTTCGGATTTTTTTGTTGGCTGTGAGACCCCTTAAAAGGTGGTCTCCAGCTTTGTTTAGACTTTTAGGTGGTGGTGGTGGTGGTTGTTGTTCTTGTGCGTACTGTGTGTGTGGAGTTGTTTTGTTTTGTTTTGTGTTTTTTTGGGTCCCTTGGGCAGTGGCATTGTGTCAACTATTACACCCGAATCCAAGGTCCCTAGGTGAGTACAGTTGTTAGTTTTCTATTACTTGTGGGTCACTGGTTTAGTAGTATTTAATTTAAAAATAAATTATATTGTTGCACTTTAAACTATTTTTTTTTTACATAATGTATATTAAATTTTTAATTTTAGTAAAATACACCATAAACTTTAAAATTAGTGAAAAATCTAGGTTCAATAGCTACTTCAATTTATGTTCAGTACTTTTTTTTTTTTACGTGTCAAGCTTTACTTTATTTTAAAATAATGAGTTTTACTTTTAGAAAAACTTATTTGTGAATCTCATGACCAAATTCATCCATGTATTTTTACGCTCATTAGCTATTAGACCTCAATTGTTGATGATTTCAAAATTTATGGTGTAATTTACCAAGATTAAAGTTAAGGATGCATTATGCAAAAACCATAGTATAGGATGCAACAAGGCAATTTATTCTTAATTTAATTAAGTACTTAATATTACCATTAAATGAGTAAATTTCTTAGTTCAACTAGTAAAGAATATTATTATCCAATAACTATTGTAATCTTTGTAGATTTATCAATTTTGTTTACCTAATTAATAAAGACACAATTTACTGAATTAACTTGTATATAAAAAACTTCAACTCAACTTTGAATTGACTAGGATAAATCATTATTTATTGGGAAGATCCTTTATCTACCATCTAAAACTCTGTGTTTCTGGTAGATTAAAGAATTTCTCTGTAAATAAGGGGTAAATAGCAGATATTTCTACAAATGCTCGACAGGCTTCTTCTCGCTTTAATTAATCAGTTCAAAAATTGGGGAGAAAAAGAATGCTAGGTTATTTTTTATTGAATTTTTCAATAAACAATACATCATAAAAGAATATTTATATAGACTTGCAAGAAATAAATAAATACTAATTTATCTTTATTGATAAAAAGAATATATTATCCTTAATGATGAAGATAAGAAAATAAATAATAACAATTAGGGTGTTTGACTAAGGGTGGTTTATACCACAAACTCAGTTATGAACAGTGTAAAGCTTTTACATGCTACAGTAAAAAAGAAAAAGTTGCTACAGTATAAAGTTCTTATATGTTACAGTAAAAACGGTTCTTACTACTAGCCCAACACCCTGTTAATTTAACATCTCTCTCAAACTCACGATGAGACTGCAAAAAGCACGAGAAGTTGCAAAAAATACCATATTTGCAAGTAACGAACGTAACCAGAATATCTCGTAAATACAGGAAGCCATGGCATGATGTTTTATCTATCTATTTATCTAGAAGTAATATATTGCTTCCTGCTCTTCCAAAGAATAGGAGAATCACAGCACAAAATCTAGTAGTGTACAATTCGTAGGATCACCAGCCCAGTAAGCATTAGAGTGCGCATGCAGCTCCAAAGATGAAATAGATAGGGGTAAAAGATTCTAAATTTGACTCCCCTAAGAGTATCTCAAAAGGCGATGAACAATAATCCAATGAATTGTTGGTGATTTTACAGAACAACATGACGTTGCAAAGACGAAAAGAAAAATCGAGTATCTTGGGCATTGTCCTTAAGGACAATTAATTGCGGCCCTCTCAATAATATCCGGGTGCAAAACAAGTTTCATGTCATTATAATCTCTAGGATATAACGATCTGAGCTTTGTAAGAGTGAACTTCCAAATACTCAATCCTAGAACAACTAGAACAAGCACAATCCTAGAACAACCAGAACAAGCACGAAAAACACAACAAGCTTGGGCAATTAAAAAAGAGGAATAAATTATTTCGCCAATCTTTTCTAACTCTCTTGGAACAAAAATGAAGCAAGTAAAATTTTGAACACCACTAATCAAGAGATACATGAGGAAAGAGCAATGAACTAATTGTCTCTATTTTTTTAAGAGTAAATAGGTTAAGAAGACCCTTTTTTTTTTTTTTTTTTATACAAACGTGTGATTTGGTTCTTACATTTTTTTATTTAATTGAGTCTAACTTTTTTAAAACGGTGCGATTTGGTCTTTAACCATTAATTAATGATGGAAAAGATCACGTGCCAAGCATATGTGACTAAACTACAAGGGCATTTTAGTAATTTAGTTAGCATTTTAAAAGAAAGAAAATTAAACCTGAAAACATAAAAAGATTAAAAAATAAAAAGAATGGATAATTCTGCATCACTGCCCCTGTTTCTCCAACTCCAACTCCAACTCCGACTCATGAATCCCCCACCGCAGCTGCCGCCAGATTTCCACAGCGGGGCCACGAATAGCCATCACCGCCGAAGAGGGAGCTCAACCTCCAAGGCCTGCGGCCCTCTCCTCTCAAAGTCAACAAAGACTCCCACAAAATCAGAAAAACCCCACCAGTATTTTGCCAAAGCGAATCCCTCTTCCAGCAAGAGAAGGTAAAATCCAAATTCAACAAATCCAATGCAAAAAATCAAAAGGTAAGAAAATGTGTTACACTAAGAAGGAGATGACTTTGGAGAGTTCGAGAAGGCGTTTTCTCGGAGATTAAGATTGCTGAGATCAAGCACGAGCTGGTCAGCGGACGCCATTTTTGGCTTCTTGTTGGAAATGAAGCAAAAGAAACACCATTAATGGCGGGATCTCTCTCTGGGTGAGACGGGTTCTGGGTGCGTCGGCTAGAGAGACGATGGCGCCGGGGTGGGGGGTGGGGGCTGGGCTGGGTTAGACGCGATGGGAAATCGGTGCGTCGAGGTCCGGGTGCGTTCGGTTTCTGGCTCCGGTGGTCCCCTCGAGAGTCGCGTCGGTGTTGCAATGTGGCGGAGGCTCAGGCATCCGACCGGAAGCCGAAGCCGACCAGATCTGCATAGCCTCCATTGATGAAGTATTTGAAGCTTTTTTGTTATTTTCGGTTTTTTTGAAAGGATGTTTTGGTTTTTTCAATTGTCTGGTAATGGAATAAAATTATTTTAGGGGTTGTTTAGTAATTTTGATTAAAAATAAATGTTTAAAAATTTTTTCGTCTAAAATTAAATAGTTAGGATTAAATTACGTTTTTTTTTTTTCAAGGTTAGACTAATTGATTAAAATAAAAATTTAATGACCAAATTACATCCTTTTAAAAAAAGTCAAAGAACCAACCAAATTATTTACTTTTTTTTTCTTTTTTTTAAAGCTCAGGGCACTTAGCCAATTGCGGGCATAAATTGCATGCGATTATCTTCAATGGCGAAATCATAAGCTTCAAGAAAGGTTTCCAACAATTGCTCGATACCTTGAAAGGCCAACCATGTATTTTCTAAAGGACTAATACGGTTTGAATTTTAAATCTGGGTAAACTTTACATTGAATTTTAAAATTATTAACAATTAAAATTTAATACGTAATAAGCTTTAAAAAACATAGATAATTTTTGTCATAAGATTCACAAATGAGTTTTTTTAAGAATAAAACTCATCATTTTAAGAAAAAGTTTGAAGCTTAACACGTGAAAAAGAATACCGAACGAAAATTAAAAGTAATTATTGAACTTCAATTGTCATTGATTTCAAAGTTTAAGATGTATTTTATTAAGATTGAAAGTTTAGGGTGTATTATGTAAAAAAATAGTTCGGAGTGTAACAGTACAATTTACTATTTTTAAAATAATCACAAATAAACAAATCCCATAAACCTATCTTTAAGAAAAATAAAGATTAAATTGCAGTAACGGGTCAAAAATATTTGAAATATTTTAATTACAAGATTAAAAAAATACAACATGATCTATATGTAGTAGGGGAAGTAATAAACTAACTAACTATATGAACACAATATATCTAATATCTAGATAGATGATGGTAAGATAAACCAAGCAACTGATAACCATATGATATAAACTAATAGGGTGTTTGACAGTGTGGTTAGAATCGTTAGTTAGAACTGTTTTTTACTGTAGTATATGAGAACTTTACATTATAGCAATTTTTCTTATTGTTACGATAGCATATGAAAACTTTACACTATTTATAGCTAAGAAAGTGGTTAACACTGCTTTATGCCAAACACCTAGTAAGATCTGGCAAATGAGGCCCATCAGATCAAGAAGAATACGAAGCATTAAACTTAAGAGATACATCAACATTCTTATTATCAGTAAGACAAATATGCTCAAATACGTCACAACCTTTTAAAGAAGAGGTGGCTTAAATACCCTTAAAATAACACAGGGAGCCCAAATAAATCACTGCTAAACAACGAGCTTTGGCAAATTCCCACAGCCAATTGTTTAGTTAAGACTAAGTCTCTGATACTACGTAAATCCTAACATCATATTAGGGAGAAAAAGAATGGTAGATTATCTTATTGAATTGCTTAATAAATATATTATACTACATAAGAAGATTTATATAGACTTGAATTAGGGAGAAAAAGAACGCTAGATTTTCTTATTGAATTGCTTAATAAATATTTTATACTACAAGAAGGTTTATATAGACTTATTGGAATAAATGAGAAGACTAATCTACCCTTAATGGAAAAAGACTCTTCTACCCTCTATGATAAAGATAGTAAGATACATAATAATATGGGTTTTTGGTGTATTTACCTCTAAACTTTTTGCTTTTTTGTAATGTGGTCCTAAAACCTTTCTTTTGTGGCAATTGAATCCCTTGACATAGCTAAGTGTGGCAATTAAATCCTAATCACAAACATTTGTTAAAATTAAAGTGAAAAATGATCACATGAGACGCACATGACCTATTTAGCAGAATTTCAAACACTAAATGATTAAAATTTACCTATAAAAAAACAAAATTGTAATAAAATTATTAACAATGATATGATTTCTTTTGCTTTTTTTTTTTTTCTATTTTTGTATAAAATTGAACCATTTAAGCAAATGAGGTATATAGATTTTCTAAATGGGTAATGTAAGTTTCATATGATCCTTTTACGTCCTAATTTTAAAAGACTTAATTGTCATATTTTGTTAAGTTTAAGGTTCAATTGCTACAAGAAAAAGTTTAAGGACTACATTGCAAAACAAAAAAAAAACAAAAAGTTTAAGAGATAAATGTATCAAAAATCCGTATAATATCTAATTTAACATGAATCACTTGCATTGTGATAAACAGGGCCTTTCTTTCTTCTCTCTCTGGTTTTGCTTGTGATCAGAACAAGAATTGACTTTCTTGCTTCTCATAAACTCGTTCTAACCTTTTCATAGACGGCAGGTGATTACATCGCAACAATCTTAACTATATATTCCACTTAAAATTTATTATCTTTCAGTTCAAATTCAATTCTAATGAACAAATTCTCACAATTGTTTTGTTTTGTCTTGTTTTTTGGGTCTGTGACAAGCAAATTTCAACAGGTTTACCAAAGCACATAGTATCAAACACTAAAGTCATGTTTTTCTTTTTTGAGGGGGACATTTGAAGTCCTTTTATTGATCCTTTACTGCCCATATAAGTCTACTTCTGAAAATTAAAAAGAAAAAATAAGATAAAAAGGTCATGTGAGAGTCATATTAGATCGGTTAGTTCTTCAAATGAAACAAAGCTTTCTAATCAATGACATGTCTTTGGACTTCGTGTAAATGTTTGTGCCACATTTGTTGCTCAAGCATTTACTTGCCATGCACAAAAACCAAATAATGTTGATGTGGACACATTACCAAAATGCTGATTCTTTTTTGGGGCTCTTGCGAATGGTATAACCAGTTATTGATACCTTGATATGTGTGTTTACAACCACACACACACACACACACATATATATATATATATGTATATACGCACATATATATATTATATATATTGCGTGAGGTAAATCTAACTCCAACTAGCTTTCTTCTCCAAATTCAATATTATGCTTTTATGGTGTAGTTTAATCAAGAAAGAAGCATAATATAGACGCTTAGAAAACGTATAAAGTATTCTCCCACGCCCTTTTCAAACACCCATGTTCTACTTTTTACCGGCTATTTTTTTAACCACCTTTTTTTCTACTTTTTTCACCCTTCTTAAAATTTCAAAAAAGTCCCCACAGTTGAATAATATTAATTAGTTTTTCTTTTGTTAGCCATCCACTAAATGAACTTACATTTTTTTCAAACATTTTTTTTCAATTTATATACTAAGCAATAGTTTTTCCTTAGTATAATTTTTTCCCTTTTTGTTAAACTAAACTTTAAATACCAGAAAACAATACTCGGTAATAAATTTTAAGGGTTTATATATAAATCGAACAAATTATATTTCCTTTACTTAAAAACGAAAAAAGAAGTATTTTTTTTTTAAATATCGTGTTCTTTACATCAAATCAGATTCTTTTTAGAGGAGCACATAATTTATAGTTATATATATATGAAACAATTTGCAATGATACATATAGTTACAATTAATATATATAAAACTATAATAACTCAAAAAAATAATAAAAATAAGAATTTTGAAAAAGAAATAAACCATATATGTTTTTTATTTTTATTTGTGACTTTTTAATGTTAGAATCCATTTCTATTTTCTTGAAAAAAATACACTAATTTTTTGAAAAAAAAATACATATATTTTAAAATAGGACGTGTAATGAGTATTTTAATTTTAATATATATATATTTTAAAACACTTTTGTTTTTAGGAATAATTTTAATTTTATTAAAGGGCACGAAAGCTTTTCAATCAAAAAATATTAATAAATAATACAATAATAAATAAATCTTATTAAATAGGATATATAAAAAGTAAAATAAAGAATATTAATAAAAAAAAAAAAGTCTCTCAAAAGTTCGTATCTAGATCTGGCTAAAAGTAAAATCTGATTACAAGAAAGAAACAAGTGACTTACAAAAAGTAAACCGTATATATAATACAGCCACTTGAAGATCTGGAATAGTACAAGTCTAAAAGATTTTTGGCTTGTTTAATTCCTATTCTAGAACAGAATTGTAAAATAGTAATATAAATATAAAAAAAAAAATATCAAAGGGATTTGTCTTTTTTATGTGTCCCGGTTGGGGGAGAAAAAGGTTCATGTCACGGGATAGATTTCAGTGTAACCCCACCGTCAAGACATGCGGCAATAATTAATTCCATTGTTATATTAAATAGATTTGTTTATAGTTTTAATTTTATGATTAAATTATTAAACATACTTAGAGCAAAGTAACCAATAGAACTATAGGAATGCATGCAAACAGTAGGAAGTCCCTCATTGTCCGTTGTAGCAGATCCCCAGCTGCATCTGTTGCATTAAATTAGTATTGAGTAGTTGGAAGGTGGAGGATATATTTCATCCAAATTAAAAGTTCTTTAAGATATTTTGTCAGACATTTATCACATTATAAGGGTCTGAATTTATTTTTACGTGCCCAAATTATGTGACTGAACTTTCAGTGTTTGCTGTAACTTGTAAGTCTTGGTCATTGTTTTCCAACTATTTGGTTGAATATTTATATCTGGTACCATAGGTGTGATTAAATGGGAATGAAACAATGAGAATTTTCTTTATTACATATAATCATGTTTAACTTATAAAATTAATAATAATAACAATTTAGCGGACTCGACTTAATATAAAAAATGAAAAAAGTGAATGCCAATTCTTTCGCTTTTCTTGATATGCTTCCATTTAATGGTAAACTTACTTATACACCAGCTATAAGTTTCATGTTAGTAATTTAAATTGATAAGATTTATAATTTTTGAAGTATAAGATTTATAATTTTTAAGTTTAGTGAACACCAAGAAGGTCTGTTTACTTTGTTTTAAAAAGGGGTCTATTTACTTCACATGAAAAATAAAGTAAAAAACAAAAAGTAGGGTTTCTCTTACATTGTTGCAAAATTAAAAGTCATAGTTTGGTCACCCTCACATAATATAGCAAATGAGGAAACAAAAAGTTGATTCCTGCACTCCTTAAATAATTATATACTTTAATTAAGTACTAAATTTAAATATATATATATATATATATACACTTTAATAAAGTTCACATATTATAAGTTTAATTATTTAACTATACAAAAACACAATTATATTGATAGTATTTCTATCATTAAATTTAGTAAAATACTAGAGAAAAAAAAAGATTGTTTTTCATTTCACTTTCTATTATGTAAATAACACGAGAAAAAAAAATCAATAATCGCCGTTTTTATTATTATTCTTTCATTATCAAACTCAATACACTTCTTCCTGCATTTCAGTCTGGTAAGCATGCCCATGGCGTAGGTATGAGGTTTTTTTTTTTTTTTTTTCATCTGTTATTAATTTTTACTTGTGGTTTTAAGCTAGCGGGTCTGGTGTCTTCTTTGGATACAATTTATCTTGATCGGATTCAATTATGAACTCTGCCATTTGTATATTTGGTAACTTCCTTAGTGAGGTCGAAACTTGGCATTGCGTCATGAATAATGACAAATATATGATTTGTCTCCATTTTCTTCTTCTTTTTTGGGGTAGATTCTTGATTTTATTTTCTTTTTCCTTATTTTTTTTTGAATTTGGATAATAAGTGAGTAGAAGAAGAGAAATTCTGCAGCTTTTGTTTTCTCTATCTAATCTCTCTCTCTCTCTCCTCCTCTTTTTTTTTTTCTTACCCTTTCCTATTTAAATGAAAACAAAACTAGTTAAATAATTATATAAAAACCACAACAAAATTTAGTACCGTCGGTCTGCCAAAAGGACAAACAGACACACAATCAACTTGGTACTTGTTGGGTTGAAAAATCATTTTTCCTTTTAATGATGCAAAAAAGAACTCTTCCATACTCAAATTAGCAAGTGATCGACACACACACACAACCCCAAAAAAAAAAAAAAAAACAAAAACAACTGAGGTTCAAATAGTGAGAATAAAAAACGTACTTTTACTAACAACACGTGAGATTAAGTGACAAAGAGCCCATTCTCTTTTAAGCAAGGTCTCAAGTTCGAATCTTGTGTATAGAGAAACAAATGTTGGAAGAGCTTTCCCGTATGGGTCTGATCCTGCTCGAATCCAGATTAGTCGGGTTTACTCCCGTTAGAGTTGAGAGACCCTTTGTGTGGATTCGTGCCTTTATATGGTGGGTCCAGATACCGGATGGTTCACAAAAAAAAAAAAAAAAACTACCTTTTTTTCAACGTATTTGCTCTCTCCCAATTATTTATAGGCTCAATATGCGGGAAATTCAGATATAAATTTAATCTTGATCATTGATTCATATTCTAGTTTCAACCCTTAGTAACACAAACACACACACGTACTCCTATTATTTTCAGTATGCAAAATCACAAGTCTATTTCGTATCAATCATCATTCTTTGGTATTCTGCCAACATAATTCTGCATAATTATTAATGTGACCCTTTTTATAGTTAAATTCCTTAAAAAATTTGTGCCCTGTCATCACTCAAAACAAAGCTGTCTTATAAAGGTTTAAGTTATTTTCTTCCACATTACTTTTTTTCTCACCATAATTTTATGTGTGAACAAGTTTAGGAATAAAGAAATAAATAAATAAGGAAAACTTCTGTGAAAAACGTTAACTAATAAACGGAATAGCAATATTAAACTTTTTTAACAGGTATTATGAATCTAAGCATAGTTATTGTGTTGACATATGAAGAATGAATTGTTGCGTTAATGTAGGCAGAACGTTTTAACGTGAATTTATAATTCAATTTTACCTATGTCTAAGTGGAACATATATCATGTGTTAAAAGCATGTCCCTTAGGATATAAATCACGTTATTTTTTTAGTAATAGAGTCAGGTAGTCCTATTTTAACCCTATATTGAGTCAAAGATAAACAGTACGTCCCGACGTCATAGAAAAAGTAGTCGAGACTTTATATATCTTTTTTGATGCTTTACTTTTCATTTCCAAAAACAATTGATGTAAAAGTGAGGTTTTCCCATTGATACCAATTGTTGAGAATATTAGATCGACCTTCTTAACAAGTTGTAGTCAAGTCAGCTACATTTTTGTTTTAATCGTTTTTACTTAGAAGCTAACTCGGTGTTCTGGTTATTACATCAAGGCACGATGTATATATATATATATATATATTCAAGATCTCAATGAAACCAGTTAGTTGAGCCCTCCTTTCATTCTCTCTACAATTCACTCTCTCTAAATTCTGAAGTCCAATTTTCTGCAAAATTTAATAACATGTAATTAATGAGCCGCATGACATATTATGTTATGAGTACAACTTTTCTGTGGCTGTGTGATTTGTTTGAACATGAGCTAACCATTTTCGTATATAATACTAACAATAGGATAATTGGCCCCTAAGTTTAATGGGTTGGGACCGCAATTTTACCAATAATTTGACAATAAACTTTAAAGTCTTTATCATGAAAGGTAAATTGTATTACAACCTCACTATAAAAAGAAAATTGCGACATTAAAGTACCCATTTGGTAATATTTTTAAAATTAGTGAAAATAGTTTTGTTTTGAAAAACAAGAATTATTTAAAAATTATGTTAAGAGCATTTTTAAAATTTTTGTCTCGAAAAGTGTACAAAAAATTTTAAAAAACTCTCAAAACAATACCAAACGGATCTAATAAAAATAGCTATGTCTCAAAAAAAAAAAAAAAGAAAAAGAAAAAGAGAAGAAGCTAGGTACTACGTGGATGCCACATCTAAAGAAACCCACCTACCGTAAGAAAACAAAAGAATAACAATTCATCTCGTAGTTGATCATTATTGTGAATAATTATGAATAACTATGTCATTTTTTATTATTTGAAACTCAAATAATAACATAAATATCTCAGTACATCTTTGCCGCTTGAAATTAAAAAGTGGCTACGACAGTTCAAATAATGTTTGTTAGTTGTTACAGGGGATAAACATTAGGAATATTTGAGACCTCTTATCCTATTTAGTATGGTGATTAGTTATAATTCAGTATAATTCAATCTAATCTCATTTTTACTAATGATTTGTACCAAATGAAGTGATAGACAGCTCACAAATCTAGTATATTATACATGCTAAGTTTTTATTATACTGTCTTGGAGTTTCCAGCAAAATAACGTTTGAATAGGTAAACTTTACAAAAATAATAGCAAAATTATAATGAATACGTGAGACAAGCCATATACTTGCAAACTTCAAAATTATAGAGGTGTTTAATAATGTGAGTTAAACTAAAATTTTTAGTTGTTATAGTATAAAGCTCTCATATGTTATAATGTCAACAAAAAAATATACTACAGTATAAAGCTCTCAAATATTATAATATTTTTAACTAAAATTGGTTCAAACTACGAGTTTTAAACAATGTTCCCAAACTCCGTACAATGTTGAAAGTGCAAAATGGAACAATATATGAACCTTGAAGGTTCAAACAATAGTGCCATCATTAAACGTTGTATTCATATGAATGTTTTTTTTATAGAAGATATTCATATCAATGTTGAAATTACAAAATAAATGATATATTTATGAAGACGTTAATATTAACGTCCTCCTATTGTGTAGACTAAGCTATATTTTAAATGGTTTTGTTTAATTTTTTTATCTACAAAATCAATAGTTGAAAAATAAATATCTATGTATAAAAATTATTATTTTTTCGGTAGAACCTTCCTACTCAATGCATGAGACCCGTCGCTAGCAACGCCAACAAACGAGGTGGAAAGTGGAGTGTTTAGACGTAAGCGTAAGCTGTCACCCACTCTGTTAATTCAAAAGCTGTTTTAACAATTTCCATGTTTTTCAGAATGAACCCAAATATCTCCTCAACGTGTAAACATGTTCAATCGTCTCTTGTGCCCACTTGGGGTTGAAATGCAAAAAGTCTATGATGCAGTTGTAGCTGCTCTAGTTCTAGTTTTCATTAGTGGGATGTTCGCGTGCAGCTCCAGAATTTTAAACAACCCATTTTTTAAAAAAAAAATTTTAAATCTTTATTTTTATATTGGTCACGGACTTTGGAAACATTCACCAGCTTCTTGAGGCCCCGGGTGGCCACCTCCCACCAGCTTTATTAGTTTACCATTTACTTCCTATGCCAATCTCAATATTTCATCAATATTAGCTGTACTTGGGAGGAAAAAGATTAATTATCTGAAAATCATTTGTTTTTGTTTTGAGTAACTTAACACATTCAATAAGACGTGACATTGTTTATATTATATTAATGTGCTGAGCAATTTTATTATACCCAATAATATTATAATCTTATTATTAATAAAATAATAAAATTCAATTTAAAAAATACACTATATATTACACAAAACATATAGTTTTATGAATAACAAATTATAAGATTAAGATAAAAAAAGATTTTTCAAATATTTATCTATATAAAAAGAAATAGATATAAAGTCAAATCACACATTTGTCAGTGATGTAAAATTCAAGCCAAAATTTTTGAATGAAAATACTGTAGTAAAATGATTCGAACCGTGATTCGAACAGTGAAACAAACAAGCTCTTAGTTTTGTTTTGACAACCTAACTAGAACCAACAAGTATTAATTGTTCAATAAAAAAAAAAAAATTTGTTACACATACAAAGCAATGAATCCTTCTTTATGTCCATTTATCGCGAGTTTAGTTCAGCAACGGAGTAGACTTGTTATCACGTCTGCATAATTAAGTATGAAATTGTAAAATAAAGTAAAACAATGTTATCAAAAGCAATTAAGTCCCAATTTTGACCAGAGAGCCAAATTTCTCCCCTTTCCACTACTTTGCTTCCGACTTCAAGCATCAAATTTGGCTCACTCACACTCCCTTCTCCGCAAATCCCGCCGCTCGTCTTCATTCTTTCCCTTCTTTTCCTCTGTACAAAATTGCCTTCCATTTCAGTCCCCACAAAAATTTTTAACTTTAAAAAAAAAGAACGAAGAGAGAGAAAATGTCCGTCGTTCTTTTACTCTCTCTGACGCTACTTCTAGTTTCTTCATCGTTCTCCACCACCGTATCTCCGTCGCAGTCCTATTACTACGGTGGGTGTCGGAGTAACCAGAGCTGCACTTTCTTTGAGAAATTAACTAACTTTTCAACTGTCACTAACTGTAAAAAAAGTTTCGATTTTTTTGGGCAGGAATTTCATACCACATAGACTGCGGCGGACCCACCAACTCGACTGACCAGTTCAACACGACGTGGCTTTCGGACCGGTTCTTCACCGGCGGCTCGACGGCGATTGTCTCTGAGCCGCTCCGCTTCCACCAACCGCAGGAGAAGACGCTCCGCTACTTCCCCTTGTCGTTTGGCAAGAAGAATTGCTACGTAGTCCCCAATCTCCCCAACGGACGTTACTATGTACGGACGTTTACGGTGTACGACAACTACGACGGGAAGTCTCACTCCCCATCGTTCGACGCCTCCGTGGAAGGCACCGTCGTTTTCAGCTGGCGGTCGCCGTGGCCGGAGGACCTTGCTCTTTCGGGCGCCTACTCCGATCTCTTCGCTTTCGTCTCCGATGGCCAGGCTGATGTCTGCTTCTACAGCATTGCCACCGATGCGCCCGTAATCGGAACCCTAGAGCTCGTCCAGGTCGATCCGGAGTCGTACGACTCCGGCTCAATTGGAAGAGATTACGTTCTCGTCAACTACGGCCGGTTGACCATGGGGTCAGCGCAATGGGGACCTGGATTCAGCAACGACACTGACCTCTTCGGAAGGTCGTGGCAGTCCGACGCCGACTTTCGATCGCCGGAGACGAAGAAGTTCGCGAAGGACGTGACCGCGAGGAGCGCAATTATCGCCGGGACCGAGCAGAGTCCTAATTACTTTCCGACGAAGTTGTTCCAGACGGCGGTGACGGCCGTCGGCGACGACGGGACGTTGGTGTACGAATTGCCGGTGGATGCTAAGCTCGACTACTTGCTGTGGTTCCATTTCGCGGAGATCGATCCGAGCGTGACGAGGGCGGGACAGAGAGTGTTCAATTTGGAGGTCAACGGGAAGAATGTGAAGCGGATTGATATATTCGAGGAGGTCGGGAGCTTGCACGCGTATAGTTGGAATTACACTGTGAAGAATCTGAGCAGTACGGTTCTGACGGTGAAGCTCGTGACGGTGGCCGGAGCGGCGTTGATCAGTGGGCTGGAGAATTATGCGCTGGTTCCGGTTGATCTCGCCACAGTTCCCGAACAAGGTAAGGGAAATTCTCTACTCTTCCAAGCATCAAGCGAAGGTTTATTATTATTATGGATTTGAGGTGACAACAGAAATGGATAATTGTGATTATTTCCATGATTGAGGAAAAAAGTTATTGACTTTGACCTAATATAATCTTGTTTGGTTGGTTTTCTTTCACTCTCAATTACGGCAAATTTCTAGAGGAGTGAAATTAGGAGTAATTAATATAGTCGTAAATTCTTTTGGAAGCATTTTTTTGACTGGGAAAAGGCTTGAAATTATTCATTTTTATTGGTTTTGAGAAAATGTAGGGAAGTGTATACATTTGGGTTCCAGAAAAGGAAAAAAATTTCCTCAATGAATCTAATAATAGTACTACATTTTGAACTTTGAAGGCCAATTGTACTACTTATTGGGCCTTTTATAGCTCTTTAAGGAAGTAGAATTGGAATGAAAAAAAGGAAGTTCTGGGTTGGTTTTCCTACATTCTCTGCAACCAAATCTAGGACAATTGCCTTTCTTCTACAGAAATGAACAAGAAGCAGAGTGGTGGAGGTAGAAGTAAAAGCCTAAGGTGGCTATGCAAAGGTTAAGGCGTGCTTAAATGTATAAATACTATTTTTGGGCTTTCATAGGCAGTTGCATGGTATCTTTTATTACCAAAATTAATGTCTCGAAAAGAGGAAGCTTCTTTCTCAGTATGAGGCGTTTTGATTGAGCCTTCTTCTGCAGTGGTTGCCATGAGAGCATTGAAGGAGTCACTTCGTGTTCCTGATAGAATGGGTTGGAATGGTGATCCTTGTGCTCCAACCAGTTGGGATGCTTGGGAGGGAGTTACATGCCATGTCAACAAAAATGGGACTGCCCTTGTCATATCAGAAATGTAAGTGTCTTTTTTACTTGCTATTTCTATTCCCAATTGCTGCTATTTGAGAGGACTTGATCCATTCGAAGGACTAGACAACAGATTGTGATGTTGCAAGTGAAGCAGTCAATTATAAACGTTTCACAACTCGATGAACAGAAGGCACCTTCTCATTCCTATCCCTATGGAGAAATTCCAACTAATTATATTCCTGTTGGTCGTATTGCATTTATATTCCTGTTGGTTTCATAGCTTTCATCTTTGCCATTACTTATGTACTCCTGAATTTGATTGTTACAAAATATTTCAGAGACCTTGGGAGTCAAGGCTTGAAAGGCTTCATCAGTGATCAGATTAGTCTCTTGTCAAACTTGGTAAGCCTGTAAGTACCATCTGCCTACTTTTCGACCATTGGTCATTACTTCTCTTCATATCTTTACAGTGTTAAGAAGAATTGTGTGCTATTATGCAGTTGCTGCCCTTGCTCACTATATTTTCTTACCCAGGGGCATGCATCTTTCTGTCTGCTGATCAATCATAGACTACTGTGTCTCCCTATAAACTAGTGGCATTATCTACACCTTTTCTTTTATCTTTGTATCTTCAACAAGAATATCATTTTTTACCAGTCCGATCATAGGTTCTGATATTTTCTTGCCCAGGGGCACGTATCTTTCTGTCCGCTGATCAATCATAGACTACTGTGTCTCCCTATAAACTCATGGCATTATTTACACTGTTTCTTTTATCTTTATATCTTCGATAAGAATATCATTCTTTACTGGTCCGATCATAGGTTCTGATAACCCAAATCAACAAAGTTCTTTAATTGGCAGTAACCCAAGTTTTGTCTGGCTCTCAAAACTACAGTGATAAAGAACACCGTGCACTTACGTGATATTCCAATTCATGCAGTTATTTAAACCTTGGCATAACTTATCCTGATTGGAAACTGGTATCTTCTAGATTGTACTCATGGAAGCTGGAAAACTAAGATAGACGTCCTTCAATGGATAATTGTTTGTAGATTGACATCAATACATTTTTTTCACTGCACGTCTTGAGAACAGATAGTGTAATACTTCAATCTGACTATCTGAGGTTTAGATACATATGCTACGTGCTACATATGCGACTCTTTCAGTAATAGACCTCTAAAATTGATTTTTTGTCTCTCCTTTTCTTTTATATTCTGCACTTTTCTTCTAGTTATAGGAAAAACTAATTTTATCATTCTTCCTAAATCTTTTAAAATGTTGTTTGGATTACATCACTGTTGTTTCTGACTATATCTTTACAGTCTACTTATTACGCAATTCACCTATTATTTGTGCTCTTGCAACTTTCTGGAACTTATATTGTTTGATTTTTCTGTTACCCCTTTGGATTAGTTTTATCATTCAGAAACTATTTCTTTTTATTATTTTGCAGTAACTTGAGCTCTAATTCTTTGGGGGGCACATTACCAGCCGGATTAGGGCAAAAGTCTCTCACTCGGCTGTAAGTATCAGACTTAATAATATCATATTGATGATCTTATATCCTTCGTTCTGGTTAATGTCCACACTAACTTAATATTATGTCAAGAGTAATTTTTTTTGACTTAAAAAGATTGGATTTTCGTTTATGATTGGTGCATCATCTCTGTTGGAGATGTGTGCCATTTCCTTGTTAGAAAATCGTACTCTCAAAGCTAACATGTTTTAATTTTTAGCAGTCTTTATTTTGAGCTTGACCTTCTTCTGAAGATTCTTAAAGGGATACTCTGTTTCATCTGCATGTGCTCCTGAATAGCCCATTTATTTGACCTTTTGAAGTTTGGAAAATAAGTTTTTCTTAGTCAGCTTAGTTCTTTTATATTTATTTGGTTTTGGTCTTTGTGTTACTAGTGTGCTTTTGTATAAATACTTTTTCCCCGGACCTTGTGCTCTGTAGGGATTTGTCAGACAACCAGTTCACAGGATCTATACCAGAAACCTTGACTTCTTCGTCTCTGCAGCTTGTGTAAGTGAAGTGCCCTTATTTAGTATGACCTACTTGGCATTTACGAAACTTTAATGTTCAAATTTAAATTTATTATCGATTTCATTATTCAAGTAAGTTCTAATGTAAAGAATTATTTAAAATCTTCCTATTACTCTTAATTTCATTTTTCAAGTACGTTCTAATCTAAAAATAGTTGATTAAAACCATCTACA
>CAMOHE010045313.1:2891-14202 GCA_946598075.1 Artocarpus hirsutus | reverse complement strand
TCATGAAGACTTCACGCTTCAGATGGGCGATGGATCCTTGGTCTCAGCAGAAGCAGTGGGAGATGTCCATCTTCACTTTGACAATTATAGGAATTTAATTTTGCGAGATTGTTTTTATGTTCGTAAATTTAAAAGGAATTTAATTTCTGTAGCTTGTTTATTTAAAGACTCTTATTTAGTTTCTTTTAATAATAAAGTGGTGTTTCGTAAAAACAAATCTTTTATCTGTTCTGGATGGATGCAAAATAATCTATATTTTATCAAACCTAAGATGGACTTACTGCTTAATACTGAGATGAATGATAATAACTCTAAAAGGCCTAAAACTTCTCATTCTAATAAGACTTATCTTTGGCATTTGTGCCTTGGTCATATTAACTTGAATAGGATTCAAAGGCTGGTAAAGGATGGACCTTTAAGTCACTTAAAGGTAGAATCTATACCTCAATGTGAACCTTGTTTGGAGGGTAGAATGACCAAAAGACCATTCGGGTCTAAGGGCAATAGGGCTAAAGGGGTTCTAGAACTTGTGCATAGTGATGTTTGCGGACTGATGAACATCCGGGTACGAGAAAGGTATGAGTACTTCATCACTGTTATTGACAATTACTCAAGGTATGGGTATGTGTACCTGATGCACCACAAAAGCGAAACTTTTGACAAGTTCAAGGAGTTTCAGGCTAAGGTGGAAAAACAATTGGGTAGACCCATAAAGACACTTCGATCTGATCGAGGTGGAGAATACCTTTCTGATGAGTTTCTGGGACACTTATTAGAAAAATAGGATTTTATCCTATTTGACGGCACCGGGCACTCTGCAGCAGAATGGCATAGCAGGGAGAAGAAATAGGACTTTATTGGACATGGTTAGGTCCATGATGAGTTATCATCATTGCCTTTATACTCTTAGGGATATGCACTACAAACCACATGTTATCTTTTAAACAATCTGCCTTCAAAATCGATCCCTAAAACTCCTCACGAGTTATGGACGGGCAGGAAGGCATCCTTAAACCATATTCGCATATGGGGATGTCTGGTTCATGTCCTGTTTAAGGATGTGAATAAGTTGAAAGCACGTTCGGAAGTTTACGTGTTTGTAGGATATCCAAAAGGGACTAAAGGGGATTATTTCTATAACACAAAGAAAAATAAAGTCGTGGTTTCAACTAATGCAACTTTTCTTCAAGAGTTACATGGATGACTTTAAGCCTCGAAGAAAAGTAGTGCTTGAGGAGTTTAGGAGTGATCCAATCACTCTGGAGGTTCCAAATGAAACCGTTCTGATCAGTGTAGAAAAACCAAACGAACTTGAACAACAACCTAAGAGCCTTCAGCGTAGTGGGAGGATTGGGCGTCAACCTGAAAGGTATATGTTCAATGGGGAGGCCTTCTTGGTTGAGCCAGATGAGCTTAACAGAGATCCTTACACTTTCGCAGAGACTATGGAGGATGTTGATTCAAAACTCTGGACAGAGGCCATGAACATAGAGATGAAGTCTAAGGAGACTAATCAAGTCTGGAAGCTTGTGAATCTTCCTGAAGGGATAAAACCCATAGGGTGTAACTGGATCTACAAGAGGAAACGAGGTGTGGATGGAAAGGTCGAAACCTTTAAGGCTAGACTGGTAGCTAAGGGTTACACGCAAAAGGAAGGAATTGATTACAAGGAAACATTTTCGCCTGTAGCCATGCTTAAGTCCATTCGGATTCTCTTGTCCATAGCTGCCACTCTCGACTATGAGATTTGACAGATGGATGTCAAGACGGCTTTTCTAAATGGCTATCTTGATGAGTCCATTTATATGGAACAACCAGATGGGTTCAAGGTCAAGGGTCAAGAGGGCAAGGTTTGTAAGTTGTTAAAGTCAATTTATGGACTTAAGTAGGCTTCCCGTTCTTGGAACATAAGATTTGATCAAGTGATCAAGACTTATGGGTTCTCACAAAATGTGGATGAGCCATGTGTTTACGAACACATTAAGGAGGGGAAAGTTTTTTTTCTACTGCTCCATGTAGATGATATTCTGTTAATTGGCAATGACATTGGGGCATTGTCATCGGTCAAATGATGGTTGACCAAGTAGTTTGACATGAAAAACTTAGGTGAGGCTAATTTTGTTCTCGGTATCTAGATCTTTCGAGATAGGAAGAACAAAATGATAGCTTTGTCACAAGCCAGCTACATAGATAAAATTCTCAGGAGGTATTCAATGTAGGATTCTAAGAAAGGTGGGCAACCATCTAGATCTGGAATTACTCTTTCTAAGAAAGACTTTCCAAAGTCTAATGAAGAAAGAGAATACATGAAGAAGGTGCCTTATGCTTCGGCAGTGGGTAGTCTCATGTATGCCATACTTTGCACATGATCGGATATTTGTTATACGGTCGTGATTGTAAGTCGATTTCAAGCGGATCTAGGACCGAACCATTGGGTTGCGGTTAAGCATATTTTCAATTACCTAAGAAGGACTCGAGGGTATATGCTTGTATATTCGGGTAAGGACTTAACTCCTCTGGGATATACTGACTTGGATTTTCAATCCTGTCTGGATTCTAGGAAATCGACTTCAGGTTTTGTGTTTACTCGAGACGGCGGTGCCATTAGTTGGAGAAGTGTAAAACAAGAATGCACTTCAGATTCAACAATGGAGGCCGAGTATATGGCAGCTAGTGATGCTTCGAAAGAAGCAGTGTGGCTCCGTAAGTTCCTTGGGGATCGTAAGGTAGTTCTTGGTATGAATAAGGCGGTATCACTGTACTGTGATAATAGTGCGACGGTAACTAATGCTAAGGAACCAAGATTTCACAAGAAGAGTAAGCATATTGATCAAAAGTATCATGTAATAAAGGACTTCGTCAAGGGTGGGCATGTCAAGGTGTGCAAAATCGTGTCAGAGGACAATTTAGCTGATCTAATCACGAAGACACTTACTGGGAGAGTCTTCGAGAGGCATGTAGAAGTTATGGGAATGCGAGATTTGTCATATTTACTCACTTAGTGCAAGTAGGAGATTGTTAGACATATATGCCCTAAGGAGTAAAAATGTAATGAGTTTTTGGAGACATTTTTATCAATAAAGAATTCATTTATCATTTATATACCAAATCTTGTCCTCTTTAC
This sequence comes from Artocarpus hirsutus, assembly GCA_946598075.1. Taxonomy (NCBI): domain Eukaryota; kingdom Viridiplantae; phylum Streptophyta; class Magnoliopsida; order Rosales; family Moraceae; genus Artocarpus; species Artocarpus hirsutus. The sequence goes on along the minus strand of CAMOHE010045313.1, from coordinate 11,078 downwards.
ATTCATATTTGTTGAATGTATGATAAGCAAACAATAGTCTAAGACTGTCAGTCTAAACCTTTAAGAATTGGGCATATGATGTACAGATTATACGGAAGACACGATTCATAAGGTGACGGTCTAAATCATAAGATCCGCAATCGAGGGAATAAAGTTGGGCGCTTTATTCATGTAAAGATTATTATGTTGTCTATATCCCTATTGGGTGATAGTTTGTCTTGACCATCGGAGGTGGACTCCATGAATAGAAACATTGGCACGTTGTCATAGGTGATGATGTGTTGGATCGAGACATAAAGTGAATTAATTTGGATTAATAATTCTGTCTTGGCAAATCGATTCACTTTAGACAATCATTTGTAATGTATCTTAATCCTGAGATGACTAATGGGCTCGTTGTCTTGACTTGTGTCTTTTGTTGTGCCAAAGGGTGACACCCACATCTTAATAGTGGTATGCATGTCGGCACGTTGGAGACATGACTCTTGATGACGTAGACCTATTATTCATAGATATGGAATCCATAGCTCCTCTTTAGGAGTAGAGATATCCTCTTATATGCGTTATCTTGTAATTGGGAAACTAGAGCGCTCAACCATTTGGATACATAGGTGTAACTGAATGGTATACTGTCTTTGGATGGTAAGTTTTTCGATGGTGAAATGATGGAACGTAAGATAAAAATAATCGAGAAGGTAAGACAGAACTTGTCCTTAAGCCGATTATAGATAATCCTATGGGGATACGATACACTATGATATGTCATGGAGACTTAGCTATACGAGCTTCGTAATTTTATAAAGTTCGAGAGTGCAACCCCAAACTTTTAGTGGAGTAGCGTTGGAGTTGATAATTATGAAATGTATGTCTGGGATATTGGGCTTCATAATTATCGAGAGCTTGAACTATATAGGTCCATTTGGTCCCCTTTGCTAGCTCACAAAATCCTGTAACGATATGACGTGCTTTTCCAATTATCGGTGACTTATATCAGATTTATTAGATTGGTTGAAATTTGAAAGAATCAAATAATTCATGTCGTTTATCGGTTGAATTAATTTTGTGACAAAATTAATCAAGATTAAACTTGTTAAATTATTGGGATCAGATAATTCTTGTTTGTTTATCAGTTGATTTAATTTTGAATAAATTATATCAAGATAAACTTGTACAATTATTAGGAATCTATTTATTTTCCTAGAGATTATCTCGATAAAGTTGTTTTAATTAGATAACTTCTCTATTGGGTTATTTGAATTGAAACTGAGGTTTTATCCTATCGAATCTCGGGTGAAAAATAAAAGATTCGCTGAGATTTTTTTTCGACAGTTTGGCATGTCGATCTTAAAGTTCGGCCTGCTGATGAGGCAAGTTCGGCCTGCCTATGAGAAAGTTCGGCCTGCCTATGCGTGAATTAAAAATCACGCGTTTTCAAACGTATTTCATCCGATATTGACCCGATTTTGATTCTGTTTTGAATTTTTGAGACCTTATCTGATAAGGAATGACCTTAGACCCAACCTCTATAAATGGGGAGTAAGTCTCATGAGTTATTTAGATCAATTAAGAGATTAAGAGTGATACTCTGCTGGTGAGAATCTGAAACTCCCTGAGAGCTCTTGTTCACAAATCATGAACACTAGCTTTGGGTTCTCTCAATTGATTGGAAGGAGAATCACCTTGAGGAAGAGCTGCACGTGTGAGCCCATACTCACTCCGATCATGGATAGAGAATAGCAAAAAAAACCAGTTGGTTGAGGCTCTTCTAGAACGTTATTTCTTTACATAGATTTCGGGAGCTTTTTGACGAATACTAGGTCAGTAAGATTAGGTTAATTTATACATATAGCATGTCAAACTTGTGTTTTAGAAAATATTCTAATTTAAAATTTTTTAAATTTCGCTACGTATTATTTTTCTAACAACGTAACAAGTTATACATTTAGGTATTCTAATCGTATACACACAGGTATCGATTTTATACCTCTAGGTATTCATTTCATAGCAACATATAAGTTTACATCGTAATATATATACCCTGATGTACATATACACACATTCTACACCTACAATTTCATACTGTAGATGGGAATGGTACCTACTTGTTTTTTAGCACCCTAAAATTAACTTTGGTCTCCTTTCTCCTAGACTCCTAGGATCCTGTTGGCCAATTACAAAATTATTAGCCAATTACAATATATTTCATTACAAAACATTCGTTATTTAATTATTCAAGTTGTATAACTGTACACAATTCTATAAACACTAATTTTCTTAGCTCTATATAATTCTACCCTATCATCACTTACGAAGGATGGGAATCTTTTTAATCACTTTCTTTTCTTATTTGAGACATTTCAGAGTAACTCGGGTTATTCAGGCAAAAATGATGATTTTGCCCTCCGTGGCCCTACTGATCTATCCGAGCTCGATTCGTTATTTTAATAAAAATAACCATATATTAACTTTAAAATTATGTCCTAGTGGCTCGTATTTTTTTATTTCACATTTATGCCCATTTTTTCATAAAACTTTACAGTTTAGCCCCTAAACGTAAATTTTGACAATTTTGGCCCCCAAGCTAAAATTTTTCACTTTGCACTAAAATTTCCTATTTTTTATAAGAAACATTTTTACTTGAAGTACCATGGCTTAAATAATTTTGAAAAATGACATTTATGCCATTTTAACACTTTTTCACATTTAAGAAATTCTTGAAAATTCAAAAACTCACAAACAGTTGAGTTTTCAACGAACCGTCTACATTGCCTAATAGTTTCATCGAGATCTACAACTTTCATGTTTTAACTTTTCCTAAAATCTCATTGTACAGGGGTGTTTTCTGTCATTTTTCAATTCTATCGAGAAAAGAATTTTTCTTTCAATTTAGTCCCTAGGTCATTTTTGTAAAAATCCATTTCAAACATGCAAATATACCCCTAAAGAAATCATTTCATGCCTAATACAAGTCATCCTCATACTCAAACCTTATTTTTGCAAAGTTTAACCTTAAAATTGCAAAAACATTATTTTTAGCAAAAACCACCATTTTGCACTATAAATAAAAATTTCACAATTTAACCATGCCATTCATCACATATACATGAAACTTCATCAAACATATACTCAAAACTCACATGGGTTTGAGAGAATGAAAATCCAAACACAATTCTTAAAATTTCAAAACTTTAAAACCCAAAACTTACCAAAATAACCTCCTTTTGGTTTCTAGCCTTCAAATTCCCTTTGAACTTCCTTCTAAGCTTCCTTTTCATGCAAAAATACCATGGGTTAATATTTCCCCTTCAACCCATGAAAAACCCCTTAAAAACTAGTTAAAAAAGTTTGTAATTTTACCTTAACTCTTGTGAAAATCTTTGAGCTTGCTTCTCAAACTTGTTTTGGTGCTATTTTTGCAAAGTGTGAGGTTGAGAAAATTTTTTTGAAACTCCTTCAATGGCTGCCGAACTTGGGAGGAAGAAGGAAAAGAAAAATTTTGTGATAAACTTGCCATAAATACATCCTTATCCCACTTGGTAACTCACCAAGTAACCCTTTGGGTTACCAAGTGTCATCCCATGATTGGGCCACCTTTTAGGGCTTGGTGGCCCAATAACAAACTAAAAAGTGTCTACTTAGTGGGGCTAAAAATTTACACTGTATAATTTTTCATCACGTAGTATTTTTCTTAAACTGTCGTAGTTAAATCAGTGTATTTCCTATCCTTAGACTGTATAAAAATATTTAACTTACTTTTCATTCCATTTTGGAGGCCAATCATAACATTTTTCGTATTTGCATTTTCACTTAGCAGTATTCTTATACTGCTCGTGCCTCCTTCCTACCCCAGGTTAGGGTTTGGACAACCTCTGTGTCCTATTTACATTCTAATCACCCATCGTTTATACCATAATTTTACAATTAATTGTAATATAAAATTCATTTTATGGGTATTATTTACAAATTTTTGAGTAATTTCAACTCATAAAATCTGTATTCTACCATACCTAACATTGCATCACATTTGCCATAAGATTTGCAATCAATGCCGTTTATTCATACTTTGTCGTAATTTTTACAAAAATTACAACTTTTTACAAAAATCACATTTTTAAAGGTAAATTCATTAATTAAACCAAATTAAATATTAGGTTTTATTAATGAAATTTTCTTAGTCATTACAATTTTTCTATAACTCATAAGTGTTGGGATGGTCATCTAAAACGAGGAGCTTAGTAACATTATACGACATACGAAAAACCTGTTAAGGGCAAATTTGTCATTTTAATATAACGGCCAAAACGGAAACCAAGCACTTCAATTTAGCAAAACATCTTAGATGGAAAATATTCTGTGTCACGTTAAGTAACAACACCATCAAGAAAGATGTGGAATTTGATTAAGAAACATTCAAGTTAACTAAGAGAGAAATAAACCAATTAGTGAAGAGGCTAAGTACAAGGAATAAACATTTAACATTTAAGTTGTGTTATTAATCAAGTAGATGAATAATAAGAAAAGTTAGCTGATAGTTGGGTGTCGTTTAAACTAGACACAAAGCTGACTAATAGAAGGAAAAAAATAGATTGGGAACGTTAAAGTGCTGCTCCGGTAAGTTTCAAACCTCACCTATGGCATGAAGCAAATGATTTTTAAATGCTTTAAATGTGCTTCAAATATGTTTTGCGTGTAATGTCCTTAAAGACCAAGCATAATTTGCAATATGTTGCATTTGGTATGTTTAATGTTTATGTATTAAGTTATGGCATACGATATGTTTAGCATTTGATATGCTCCCTAAAATTTTCATGAAGGTAAATCAAATAAGTTAATTAAGTGTCGTACTAGTCTCCTTAATATGAGGTATACAAGTTATGTTAAAGTTGTAACCTCGTCACTCGATAGTCCTAAATCTTTCACAAGAGAAACATTATATTAATTTAAAGTAATGATCTCATAATTGATGATATTGGTACAAACACTAAAGCCTACAATGATAGAAAGTTCATAATTGAGCATAAATAAAATCATGTATTATAATATTACTTGCATTCCTTTCAAGAAATGATTTGATGAGAAACGTTTTATGAAAAACCTTTTATTTAAAATATTTTACAAGAAAGACTTATGACTGATGTTTTACGAAAGAAGTTTTATGAGAAAGCTTTTTAAGCGAAAAGTTTTATGACAGATGTTTTAATATTTTGTAAGATTATTTTTGAACTTATTAAGCAAAAGCTTTTTATAAATTCTTTCATGTTGTAGGTAGTCCTATGGGAGACCACTATAACTTGTTGAAAAGCTCAGTATCTCAATTAAATAGAGGCGAATGTTGGGTATGGATAGAAGTTTCCTCTATTTAAAGAAAAAGTTTTCCACTATTATGTTTTACGAAAAACATTTAAAAGATATATTTTATGAAATATTTTAAATAATTATAACATTAAGTTTTAAGCTGCATTTCAGTCTACGTTGGCACAGAAGTCGCAACAGTTCAAAGTATGTTAGAAAAGTTTAAGTATTTTTTTTTGTCTAGTAAGTAAGATTAACATTAAGAAATTATGTTTAAGCAAGTTAAATGACGGCTTGAAAAGGCGAGTCGTTATAGAGTGCAGCCGTAGAGCCTATGGCCACGATCGTGCCACGATTTTGTGACTCTACGTGGCCGCGCGAATTTCTCTCGATGGTGGTCTGCTCTAGCTGCTTCTAAAACATGATTTTCTTCGTTTGTGTAGGATCAAATTCTGAAAAACGTTAAATTTGACTTCACACTTTTTAACACAAAACTCTTGCCAAAATATTCATTACTTCTTCCTCTAGTGCTCACTACATATGATTTATAAAAAGATTTCAGAAATTTACTCTCCAACTTCAAAATCTTATAAATATTATTTTTAAGTCATTAAATTGCTACGAGATATTCTCTACCATCTAATTTTATCTAATATTTGGACGAAAATATACATGCTAGAGTATTTAGAGTTTTTTTTTTGTTTCAAAAACTAGTCCTTGATTATAGTGCGTATCTCAAATTAACCTGCAAAACTTTAAAACAAATACATCACTTGAACTGTTAAGATTATTTTTTGGTATACCAATTAATCATAAGATCTATTGGCGCTTCAAAATCAAATTTATAAAGCGTAAAAAAAATATTAAGGGGTAAATTTTGACATAGCATAGTTTAGGTGCGTTTCTAAAAGAGAATATTTTATGACCTTTCAAAGTTCTAGAAATATACAACCTAAAGAGAAATTCTCAAAGAAAACAAGGGGAAAATAAAGAGAAGGTCCTCAAAGTCAACTTTTAAAACTAAAGTCAAAATAAATGCCATCATATTCAAGGAATATTTCGTTAGTGATAAAAAAAATGGGTAAAAGAAAAGAAGAAAATAAATTAGGTAATTTTGATAGAGAAAAAACAATTTTATCTTATTAATAAAATATAAGTATTTTAGCTATTGAATTAATTCTTTTACAGCTTAATTTATAATTGTAAGTAATTTCATATACTTTGTAAATTTTTAACGTAAATTGATTGATCAAAAATTAAAATCCTAATCATAGACCAAGAAGTGGTGGTGCAAATTGTCAGAAACGTTGAGGAAACGCTGCTCTGTATTAAAAGGGGACCTGATCTTTGAACGACTGACTTTCCCTCGTTCTCATTTGAGCGATGCAGCGAGTCTCTTCTGCTTTCAATAAAGAAACGCGCCAACCCAAACAACAATACTTTCCGATCACTTTCTTTTCATAGGAACATCGTCCTTTTCTTTTTGTCATTTCCACACGATAGCGCGAGAGAGAGAGAGAGATTTGTACGGGAAGATAGCAAAATCGAGATATGGAGAAGCTATTTAACTTGAAGGACTTCGATGTGGAGTCCAAGCATCCGTCGCCGGAGGCTCAACGGCGATGGAGATCTGCAGTCGGCGCCGTCGTCAAAAACCGTCGCCGGAGGTTCCGCTTCGTCGCCGACCTCGCCAAGCGCGATGAGGCCTACAAGAAGAGGAAAAATATCCAGGTTTTCTCTCTCTTGCCATTTTCCAAAATTCCTTGGTAATATATCTTTGCGCAAAATCTTAATCTTGTTTCGTACTGTTAGATCTAAAAAAATTGCGATATGAGCTCGTTTTTCCAAATCCTGTGGTTCCGAGAGAAAACTTGAACGCAAATACAACGAATTTCAACATTCCGTCTATACATACGTGTATATATATATATGTGTGTATATGTATAGGTATATTTATATCAGGCTTCTTCGCTAACAATTTGAAACTGTTCTATGCCGTACTATTAGACTGATTTTACTCCATGGCTGAGTTCTTCCGAGTGATATTTTTGATTTACTTTTGTGTTTTGATTTTCTAAATTTTATTGCTTTTTAATGCTTTCCTTTCCCTTTTTTTTTTTTTTTTTTTCTAGAAATCCAACAGAGAGGCCCGGATTTAATATTTTCTGAAAATAGGGAAAAAAAAAAAAGACAAAGAAAGTCGTTGCTGACGTAGTCTTCGCGTAGAAATCGTGATACACATTTTTTAGATTTTTGTGCAGAGATTTCTTAGGGCTTGAAAAATGCGGTATGTGGTAAGCACACGGATTTCGGTCAATCTGAAAACTGACTGCGGTGCGGAACCAGACCTTTTTTTTTTTTCCTTTATTTTCATTTGATTTTAATCATGTCTAGAAAAACGATTAATTAATTCTTTTTCTTTGTTTGGGGAAAAGATGGCACCAAAATACATGCACCGGCCCCCACTTGGCTTTCGTCAAGGAAGGGAGGCCCAAAAAGCCTGCGGGAACTTTTCGAAGTTCGGTGCGTTTGTTATAATTATTTTTTAGATTTAATAGACTTAAATTTAAATTTAAATTTAAATATTTATTTTAAAATTTAAATCAAATAATTATTATGAATAGAAAGTTTTTAGTGTTTTGATTCTTCTTAAAATTGGATTATTTGTTACAGTAAAGCTGAAATTTTTTCTTCTATATTTGAGAGAGAAAAATTATAATTTCTTTATTTGATATCTAATGAAGATTTTTTTTATTGTCTTCTTAATGAGGTGAGGAATAAATTGAAATACATATTGTATATTTTTTAGGATCATTAACATTAAGATTTTATTAGATTTGTTAATAAATCAAAAATTATTTTTACTGTTATCTAAATACAAATTTTAATTTTGTT
>CAMOHE010045312.1:40978-172296 GCA_946598075.1 Artocarpus hirsutus | reverse complement strand
TCTTTCTCAATTTGTGATAAACTATATTGACTATTCTTAACCCACCTCCTAACAACTTAACTTTAAGGAGAATTAATAAACTAACATAGTATCGAAGCAAAAGGTCATAAATTCAATTGTTCATTGTCTAATCTACACGTAAGGGAGAGTGTTAAAATATGTTGACTATTGTTAGCCTACCTCCTCCTGAAGCCTTTAGGAGAATTGGTAAACTAACAATTTCAAACCCAGTAAAGGACCTTTCACCGGTCAATATTGGAAATGCATTTGAAATACTCGGCTCACCAAATCATGACTTCCTTTTGTTCATTTTCCCCCCTGGTTGGCCAACGCAAATTTTCTGTTTAATTATACATATTGCTGACCCCACATCCTCTAATCTTCTTCTTCTTCTTACCATCGATGTACGATAGCTCAACATACAACATCAGAGATAATCTTTTCCTTCCATGCATACGCTACATACATAAATACATATAAACGATTTACATATTCACGTATGTATTAATTAGAATAATTTTTTAATATAACAACCAAGCATTTGGGCCAGGTCCCTCTTAAAAAGGTTTTAATTATAATCATTTATGCAACAAAGCATGGTCAACATCCATGGGCTAGAAAGTACGAATGTGTTTGAAAAATTAGTTGGAACTTAAAAATTACAGTATGTGAAAACTTTACATTATAATAAATTTTTACTTTTCACTGCAACATGTGAGAACTTTACGCTATAGCAAACTGAACTTTGTTTTTCTAACGTTTCTTTCAAACGAAGCCGTAAACTTGTAATTAAAAGGAAGTCAGCTAGATAGTTGCATCGCGAATCGTTTATCCATAACTCTTAAATGAACAAGCTAAAGTGGAAAACTATGAAATCTCCTAACCGTACTTCTTCTATAATATATATATATATATATATATATATATATATATAGGTATATGTATATCAAGGGCATCTGGATCTTCGAATGTCAATGAGTGTGTAGCCGCCCTCTAATTACCTAAACCAATTTGTTGGCCGAATTAAAACCTGATTTTAGCTCCTGGTAGCTAGTATATATGCATTTTTTAAATGAAAAGGCATATATGCATTTACTCTATGTATATACACGCCAATTTTAAGTTAGGCGAAGAGCTTTGAATAAGTCTTTACTGCAAAGTTTTATACGTCAATAATTCTCTAATATATTCAAAGGCTTCAGGAAAGGTATTAGCCGATCAAAATGCCTTGCATGCAAAAAGTACTTCCAGAAAATAATAAAGCTTTTAAATTAAATTTGCGTCAAATCTTAGTTTTCATCATGAGATGTCACGCCCCAGAGTACGGGAGGTGACGTGGTAAAGTAATTAAGTTAATTAAACAGAAATTTAGTTAAAAATTAAGTTTTAAAATTAAATTTATAAATAAAAATGTGATGATTTTAAAATCGTTTATTGAAAACGAGCAGTTATAATATTCAAATAAATAAAATAAATAGAATAAAATAAGCCATAAGGAGATGATAAAATAATAAAATAAAAGGTGAGGCGAAAATGGGTCCCACTGACCTACATCTTGTGCACACATATAGTACTAACAATATTACAATACAACCACAGTCTAAAATAAAATAGAAAGTTAAGATTTTACATGCCTTGAATTGTTGTACTACAACCTACCCAAATCTTTTATTGGTCGCAATTCCGGTCAGCAGACTCTTCTCCAGTCCTAAGCTGATATCCACCTAAAGGGTAAGATTTTAAAACAAATAAAATGTAAGCAAAAGGCTCAATAAGACTATTTATTCAAAACATTTAATTTTAAAAGAAATTTCATTAAGCAAATATGTAAATAAGAATCCAATAAAGATTTATCTTACCAAAACAATTTTATAGGTCGACCAGAAAGAATAACATTTTCTTTTCCTGGGCAAACCATATTATTTCACCACCGTAGTGGCCCAGCTAGGTTTTGGGACCTAGCCCCAAAGTCGCACACTACACAACCCGATCTCTGATATGGCATCATGCCCCAAAATATATATATATATATATATATCTTTTCATGATTATTAAAGTCTCTTTTTACCAAGTATAACCATTTACATTCATTATGAGGTTTATTATGAAAAATCACCTCAATTCTACCATTTATGAAATCAGTCAATAAAAATATATTTTCAACCAATCATTTGAAAACTTTTTGTTAAAAATTACTTTGAGGCCAAAACATTTAAAACTAGCTACCAAGGAAGGGGTAGAAGTCCTACCTCGATACTCGTGTTGGTGTCCCTTATCGAAATCCAGGTCCGCTATACGTTAGCTTCGCTGATCTACGCACAACCTTAAATGGAAACTAGATCTATTAGTATCTAGCGTGAGATATTCTATGTTACTAAATCATTTCATGGTGTCATAGTGTGCCATTTAGGTTTACAAAATCATTTTACAAAGTTAGAATTTCAATCAGCATTCAAAACGATGAAAACGGGTGAAAAATCACAAAATTTTACTATGCTCGATCGGCCTGTCTATCGCCCTGGTTTGGCCAGCCGAACTGCACAATTTGGCCTACCGAAAAACCAAGTCCGGTCGGCCGAACTTTTCCAGGTTCGACCCGCCGGTCGGATGAATCCGACCTGTCGAACACATGAATCCGGCCTGCCGAACACGGAGTTCGGCCTACCAATCTGAAAAAATTCTATAATTTTTCAAGCACGGGTCTCGGCCTCCCCGAGCCCAAATCTTCAATTCTAACTTGTTTTTCTCAATTCTCAAGCATGGGTAATGATTATAATTGATAGAAAAACATAGTATATTACTTTTTAACGTTTTAAAACAAGTTTTAAACAAAAATTTTAGAAAAATCCAAAAATAGAGAAAAATAAAAAATCTTAATTTAAATCCGTTTTTGATGAAACAAAGCTTATATTCTAGTTATTCTAAGTTCATCTAACCTAGATTGAAGGTTTTCTAAGCTTAGAAAAGCTTAGATTTCGAAATGCAAGAAAAATTAAAAAATTGAAAAGTTTAGAAAATTTGAAACTAACCTCGATTCAAAGCTTCGAATCAATTTTTGGTCGTCAAATCAAGTTCCCGAACCTTCAATCTACTAATCCGAGGCTTGGAGTTGATTTTTCTTTCAAAATTTTTTGAGAGAGAATGAGAGAGAGAGTGAGGAACCGAGAGAGAAAAAGAGAGAGAGCGAGAGTGCACAGGACAGAGAGCGGAGAGAGAGAGTGTGAGTGAAAGTGAGAAAGAGAAAGAGAGAGTGAGAGATTTTATAAAGAAAATGGAAGACTGTTTTCAAAAATACCACGTCCCACACATGGTTTTTCAAAATGGGACATGTTAGTCATCAGACAAATTATTTTGTTTTCAATATTTAAAATAACAATTTAAAATAATTAAGAGTAACTAAAAATTATTAAAAGAGTCAAAAATAGCATTAATTTAGAAATTTTACAAAATGATCAAATTAAGTTTAAAATATTCATTATGGCACACTAATTCACTATTTTACATATTAATAATATTTAATTAATTTTAGGGTCTTACATGACACTAGTAGTACTAAATCCTTGGTGATCTAAAAACCTTAAATTACTTTTATTTGTTTCACTTTATTTGCTTTAATACAATTGGTGAAGACTCGCATTAGCTATTTTTACGACCAACGTTAATTTTGGATCGTAAACTAGTACCAAAAAAAAAAGTTTGTATAGATAATAAACTTTACCTTCAATATAACATAATGATTGGTGCTAATAATTGGGGTGATCGGTATTGCGCATCAAATACTACTTCTTCATCGAACTCTTTTATATGAGTTATATGAGCATGTCGCTATATAATTTGGGCATATTTGACACGATTTTTACTTATGCTTTTAATTAGTAGAGAAAAAGACACAAAATTAAAACTTTTCAGTAACTATTTGAAATCATATTTTTAAAAGAACTTCTATTGGCTAAAATGGTTCCAATTTTTTATAAATGTTACAAAAATGTTATATTTAATCTTATAATGTATTATTAACACTTTAGTACAAGTTTCAAAGTCTTTTTCAAAATTGTTTTTTTGAGAAGATACATTTTGTAGTTTTGACAAGAGACACTTCTGGCAAATTATTTAAACACTTTGAGAAGCAGCTTCTAGACTCAGGAAGCCAAAAGCAGCTTCTAGGTTTCCAAACAAGCCCTATATATCAATATTCTTTCGGCAATCAGGAGAAAAAGGAATATAGGGAAGTCCCATTTCAAACAGTGGTGTTCATTCAAGTATTACATTTTGATAGTATTTCCACTTAGTTTCAATTTGAGTCACCATCCATTATTAACCCACTAATAATAATATCTTAAACAGCAACCAATAGCCAAAGATGGGGAAAAGCATTAAAAAAAATTACAAAAAATCTATTACAATGAAGTGATAGGAAGCAAATAAGATTAGATTTGTGCATGAAATTTGATAATCTTAGTGGCCTCTGTTGTAGCGGCCATTATCTCTTGATTTCAGCCACCAATTAGCACTAAGACATTGGAAATTGACGTCCTCGTAATTATTCTCTTCCCAACTATGGTCAGAAATGGGCAATAATCAACATAATTAATACACCAAACTTCCAATTAACCGATCATTACTCTATCGGAGCTCCAATCCCTTGAAACTTTAATGAATAGACGTGTCATGTTATTATAGTCTTCATTGAGCCTTTTAACCCTTATAAAATAAAAAAGACAAAAAAAAAAAAAAAGGCTTGTGTCTAAGCCTCACAAAACCCATCCTCAGCCCATATGTGGAAGAAAACGGACTACATTGGATGCCATATCAGAACTTCTACAACTTTGAATTTAGACCCTAATTTATTTGTGGTTTGGATTTATGTCATATTTTTATTACCCTTTAACTAATTTATATTTTTGTGTCACTTCACTACGCCGTGACAGATATCCAAAGCCTATTTTTTTTATAGGAATATGTATGCTATTACCCCAGTTTTATTTTTCTCAAAAGTAATTAGCATATTAAATATAAGTTAATAAATATCATTATACATTCTAATAAGAAACGATTAGTAAATATAAAAAAATGAGTAATTAATTCAACAATTAATACATATTACGTAAACATAGAATAATATGTATGCTATCACCCTAGTTTTATTTTTTCTCAAAAGTAATTAGCATATTAAATATAATTGTTTAAAATATCATTATACATTCTAAAAAGAAAAGATTTGTAAAGATAAAAAATGAGGAATTAATTCAACAATTAATACATATTACGTAAATACAGAATAATAAATATTGATAGAAATGTATATAATAGAAAAAAGTATATAGCATGTCAAATATAATTGTTAACAATATCATTATAAATTCTAAAAAAATTTGTAATGATAAAAAATGAGTAATTGATTCAACAATTAATACATATTACGTAAATACAGGATAGTAAAGATTGATAGAAATGTATATAATTATATGGAAGTAAATTTAGTAGATCTCCAATTTACTAAATTTGATCGTGGAGTAAATCTTAGATTTATGAAGTAAATGTCAAATTTATTGGTCATGAAACTATCAGTAATTTGTTAGGTAAATTATGAATTTTATAGTATATAAATAAAGAATTTGCCGCTATCTACTTTTTTTAAAGAAAATATACCAAAAAAACACTATTTACCTCCTTCCTTTTTTTTTTTTGAAAAAATATAATATATGATCAAATTATTATTATAAAACTAAAATTTAACACAATATTTAAAACATCTTAAAAATATACTTAATAACATAGTAATTATTTTAATTATATTAGTTTGTAATATTTATAGAACATTTAGAAACTACAGTCATGTTTTAATCCATAAATATAATTCGGTCATTTGTTTCATTCTCTTTTTTTTTTTTTTTTTTTTTTTTGGCATTCTGATTTGTGAACCGCAGCCCAAAAAAGCTGGATCTGAATAGAGCCCACCAACTAACCCTTTTTTTTAAAGAGAGAAAATCTGATGGCAGCTGACATACGGAACAAGTACAATCTGAAAGTCCTATGAAACTCCTGCAACTTAGGAAGTGGCCATCTTTTTCTTAACTTCATGTGAATTCAGCTAGTTAGTACCTTTTTTTGCCCTTTTGGCATAGAATAAATGAAACTTGCAAGACAAGTAAGGCGCTTCATAAGCAAATCGGCGGCAACCCAACAACGATCAGAACCAACATCGAACAACTCCATAAAAGAGCTCCATGCCCGCCTCATCAGATCACACCTCCACACTGACCCATTTTCAATCGCTCAAGTCATCAGGGCCTACGCTCTTTCTCCTCCACCAGATTTAATCAAAGCCCGTTTGGTTTTCGACCAGATTGAGGCTCCCACATTGCCTCTTTGGAACCGTCTGATCCGAGGACTCTCGCAGAGCGACAATCCCGATGAAGCAATTCACTTGTATAGTTGTATGCATCACCGGGGATTTGTTGCGGACAATCTGACCTTTATTTTTGTCCTCAAGGCTTGTGCTCGTGTTTCCGACGTTTTGTTTGGCCAAATGGTTCATGTTCCTGCTTTTAAGCTTGGTTTTGAGAGCTATCTTTTTGTTGGAAATGCTTTGATCCATATGTATGCTGCTTGTGGGGTTTTGGGTTTTGCTCGGAAAGTGTTTGACCAAATGACCGAAAGAGATTTGGTTTCTTGGAACTCCTTGATTTGTGGGTGTGCAAAGTGGAATAGGTTTAGGGACGTTTTGGGTCTGTTTCGGGAAATGCAGGCGGATGATGTGAGGGCGGATTCTGTGACGGTAATGAAAGTTATTATGGCGTGCAGTTATTTAAACGAATATGAGGTTGCGGACTCTTTAGTCAAGTATGTCGACGAGAGTCGTGTTGGGATTAATGTTTACTTGGGAAACACCATAATCGACATGTACGGACGGCGTGGTTTGGTGAAGTTTGCGCAGGAAATGTTTGATCGAATGCAGGAGAGAAATGTTGTTTCTTGGAATGCTATGATTATGGGATATGTGAAAGCAGGGGATTTAGTTCTTGCAAGGAAACTTTTCGATAAGATGCCCGAGAGAGATGTGGTGTCTTGGACTGCTATGATCACTGGATACTCTCAAGCAAACCAACATGGGGAGGCAGTAAGGCTTTTTCAAGAAATGATAGCGGCTAAAGTGAGACCAGACGAAATAACTGTTGCAAGTGTGCTTTCAGCTTGTGCCCATTTAGGTTCACTTGATGTTGGGGAGGCCGTTCATGATTTCATCGTTGACCATGGCGTGAAAGCTGATATTTGCGTGGGTAACGCTTTGATGGACATGTATTGCAAATGTGGGTTGGCTGAGAAGGCATTAAAGGTGTTCAAAGAGATGAGAGCGAAGGATTCTGTCTCTTGGACGTCAGTAATTTCAGGACTTGCTGTGAATGGTTTTGCAAATTCCGCACTTGACCTCTTCTCACAAATGTTAAGAGACGGCATACGACCAAACCACGGTGCATTTGTGGGGATTTTACTAGCTTGTGCTCACACCGGAATGGTAGATAAAGGGTTGGAATATTTCAACAGTATGGAAAAGGTTTATGGACTCAAACCAGAAATGAAACACTACGGATGCGTTGTTGATCTCTTGAGCCGGGCAGGAAATCTTGAGAAGGCATACGAGTTTATACAGAAAATGCCTGTGGTTCCGGATGTTGTCATATGGAGGATATTGTTGAACGCTTGTAAGATTTATGGAAATGTGAATTTAGCCGAGATTGTCACTAACAAGCTTCTTGAAGTGGATCCTTGCAACAGCGGAAATTATGTTCTGTCATCGAGTACTTATGCTGGCATAGATAGATGGGATGATGTTGCAAAAATGAGAAAACTGATGAGTGAAAGCAATGTGCAGAAGCCATTTGGTTATAGTTCCATAGAAGTTGATGGTTTGACGTCAAACAACTCACATGATCCACGTGTTACTGAACAGATTGGAAAATGTATATAGAAGTATAGATAACACCTCAATTCATGTACAGTTCACACAATAATGTTGCAGAACATGTTGTTGAGTATATTACAAACGAACCGACTCCAAGATTGGTGGGAACTGATTGATTAATTTCACAGGCTTTTGCTGTATGAATGTGACTTATATCCAAAGTCTCTAGCCAATTCTTCTGAAATACATTTGGAGATCTGCTATAGATTGAACATAACCTTGATGGCATTGCCACCACCAGCACTAGTTTCAAAAGCGTCTTCGACTTCCTTCTGTGAGAACCCAAATCTGTGGGTTATCAGTGGCTTCACATCAATCTTACCAGTTCTTAACAACTCGATGCAAAGCGGCCAGGTGTTCCTATAGCGGAATATGCCAATTATATCGACTTCCCTATCACCACACAAACCCCAGAATTAGTAACTATAATAGATGGATGTTGATTTTGTGGTCCTTTCCATTTGTTTGAGAGTTAAAAGTTTACTTACCTAGCAGCAGCAGGGGTAAAAGAGGCAGTCATCTCGCTCTGAGCTAGTCCAACGAGGCAAACTTTCCCACCGGAACGAGTGGCATTCAAAGCTGTTGACATGGTTTTGTTTAAACCAACACAATCAAAGCTCACATCAATGCCACAACCCATTGCATTTTGTATCTGCTCCACTTCTTTGCTTAGGTCCTGTTTAAGATTACAACTCAAATACTTTTTAAGTCAAAAAGGTTTGTGAATTGTACAAAGATTTAGAAAATAAATAAATAAATAAATCAGATGAAGAACCTGGATGTTTGTTGAAACTAAAACAATCTCATCCGCACCAAGGCTCTTTGCAATAGACAATCGGCAGTCATCAATGTCAGCTATGACGATTCTAGGGGATCCAAACGCACGAGCAGCCAGCAGAGTAACCAGTCCTATAGGTCCAGCTCCCATGATCAATACCTTGGTTTCCGGGCTTACATTTGCTCGGCGACAAGCGTGCACACCAACGCTCAGGGGCTCGCACATTGCCCCTTCCTCCAAGCTCACATTTTCGGGTAACTTGTAACATAGGTCCGCCGGGTGCACCACCTGTACAAGCATTATGGAATCAGGATGAATCTACAAAGTTTGTGGAGCCAAGCAAGTAGTAGATACAGATTCCAGACGTTAGTTCAAATATACCTTGTTAGCAAGAGAGCCATTAGTTGGTGGAGATCCAAAAAACTTCATTTTGGGGCAGAGATTGTAACGACCGCTTTTGCAAAGATCGCATTGGCGGCAACCGATTCCTGGCTCCAACGCAACTCGATCGCCCACTTGTAGAGACTTGACATCACTGCCAACTTCTTCAATCACACCAGCACACTCATGTCCTATAACCATTGGCTTTTTGACAATGAAATTTGCACATCTCATTGTCTTTATCATCACTCAAATATAGCATTTGAAGCAGAGCAAATAGTTCAGTAAATATGCAAGGTGGTGGAAAATAAATATACTTAGAAATTGTGTGGAAATTTTGAAAAAACAAAAAAGTGAGGGGGGCTTGTGACCTTGAAGTGATGAACATCACTTCCACATATACCCAGAGCTTTTATACGAACTCTAACATCATGAGGTCCTGAAATTATGGAAAATTTTTCGAAAGGAAAATGAACAATTAATTCTAAAAGAAAAGTATACGAATTATGTCATAATTGAAACAATCACATGAACAGTGAGTCTTTTGTAACACCTTTTGTAGTGTTTCAACGTTAATCTTCGAGTAAATTTAAAGTGGTAGTAGTGGAAGAAAGAAAGTTGGAGACCCAAAAAAAAAAAAGTCAACCTTTGTTGAGGATTGTGATATATTACAGTTTGATCAGGAGAAAAACTATGATGATAACCAAAATCTTATACAGAAACAGGAGTTACCCAGAGGAGGAAGAGGATAAGGTTGGATCTTGAGAGTTTTGATACCAAGAAGCCAAGCAGCCATGTTCTCTCCTTCTTCATCCTTGCCTGCCATGGCTTTTCCACTGTTCTGTGACATCTTTCTCTCTCTCTCTCTTTCTGTCTCTGTGGTGGGATGTTGCTTTGATCAATTACCTTGTTATCCAGGCCACCCGCCAAACGTCGTTTTCTGGACCCTACCATATATGATTGTCGTTTTCTGGAACCTACCACATATGATTGTCGTTTTCTGGAAGACACATCACATTTTGCTGTATTCGACCAACTATTGAGTACTGACTACTTAAGTAATTTGACTACTTTTCTTAAAAAGCGTATCTGTATGTGAAGATAGATTTCTAGAGTGATCTAAACACGTACAGTTCTAGCTTAATTTGACCTGTACGATGTAAAGGGGGAAAGTTATATTTTTTGCATTGAAATGTAAATGTAAAGGTCTGCATATAGCTACTAGAAATTCAAGATTTTAATTTTGAGAAAAAACAATTTACGAAAATACCGTAAAATGGAACAGGTTAAATGGGAGTCTTCGTTTCTTTTCCCCCCTCTAACAAGGTCCTACCAGCTTAGGTTTTTGAATCACTTATTGATAATGAATGTAAATTCGAACATGGGCACGTGGCTCAAACAAGAATTACGAAAAAAAAAAATAGGAATAAGGGGTGGTCTAAGACATCAAAAAACTGAAATTGGTCACAAGCAAATTGGAAGACCAATCGCCATGCTACATCAAAAAACGGGCCACGTTGATTTTAAACGGTCCAAGTATATGACAACTCGGTTGTTGGAATAGATATTTGGCTTCAGTTTGAAATCGGACCTATATATTTTTTTAATTTTGTATTTATTATATAATAATATGTTTCACAAATTCATTTTTTTTTTGGTAAAAATCTTGGTTCTGCTACCGACATTAAACCATCTGGTTACCACTTGTAGATTAACGGGTTACTACTTGAAAACAGCTCCCTTAAACCGACTTAAACCTACTAAAGCAAGTCAAAAACCAACCGAGTTTTTTCACTCTCGACTTGGTGCTAGGATCCATTCTCCCAAAATTGACTGCTTTTAGTTGGAAACCAACCGCCACAAAACTTTAGTTTGTTAATCGAGGTACAACCCTATCTAGCAGTAAATGGTCAATTTTTTAAGCTTTTTATTTGTAAGTGGTTGAAGTTTTCTAACTTAAAAAAATGAGTATTTCCTGAAATAGTTAATTAGTGATGTACTTTTTTTTGTGATTTATTATTGATTAGCTGGGCGATTTATTATCAATTAATCAATGAAAGTTAATGATTAACCAATTTCCTTTACTAGTTTACTAATGATATACTAATGGTAACTCAATAATAAACGGATTTATCAGTAATAAACTATAATTTCCTAACCACTGTTTTAAGAAAAAAAAAGATCATTTGCCCAAACAAATGTCATTTATTAAAAATACGGCAACAACCGATCATTTGCTTAAGTTTTAAAAAATTAAAAAAAAAAACAACTATGTGCACAAATTTGACCCATTTATTAAATTCTCATATATTAAATTGTTAATAGTTTCCTCTGATATATCAATGGAAGAAAATTAGATCTGCCTATGATCATTTGAGAATATGAAGTAAAAAAAAATCAAAGAAACCTACAATTGCTTCTAGCCCATCACCTAAAAACCAAAGCTTGAAAAGCTTCCCCCAAAGTCAAATTAAAACCAGGCTTTGGGCTCGTTATATAGGCTTAAGAGACTTCCTATACCTAAGTCTTTATCAGCTTGGGTCTTTTTGCTTTCTTTTATTAACAATACATGCCATCTAAATGCTGCGAAATGCGAAATTTTAGATCCTGAGCGTGAGACTAAAGCATTTGCCAGTATATTTGTTGGGAAGAATGCAATTCATGGTAGACACATTTGCAAGAACATTGCCAGAACTACTTTCCTTTCCATAGTCATATAGACATAACAAGAAGTCCATTGCAGCTGCCAATTGTCACCCTTACAGATTTAAACTAACAACACCAACATCTATAACCACAAGTCCACCTCAGCTCTCTCGTCTTTTTCTTCTCACACCCACTCTTATCCCAATCCGACTATAAAAATAAGAGGACCATGCAAAGAATTCTGTAAATATTTGCTTGTCTTGTGATAAAATATTGTGCAATTTTCTTTTCGTAACAAACGAGTTCAGTAGCTATTACAAAGATAGTCGCAGGTAAATTTAATTGTATTTGTTGTTATTTAATTTTGCGATATTAGAGCATCTAATACAATGCTATACTGATGTGTCGGTACCAAATTTTGACGCCTGAGTGTATAATTTTTTACCTTATGATGCAATGCTATTTTTTATACCAAATTTTTCATTACTTAAATCCAACGGCAAAATTCTCCCACCAAATTTAGTATTTGGTGAACTTGACATTTGATTTTTATTGATTGATACATCAATTTCTTTATCACTATAACATTGTCACTTTTAAATTATTTTAATATTAAATGTTTGCATTTACAGATTTAAGGCTTAATAATTATGATAAAAGAAATATGTAGTATTTAAAATAGCTTATTAAATACATTATTTTTCTATTTTTTTAATGGTAATTATAGTATTGGCATTGACATTTGTATTAGATATAATATTCAAGTAGTTTTAAAATTTTTTTATTTTTAACAGGACTGAGATTAAAGCTCTTGCAATAGGAGTGTTGTTGCTTGCAGCGGCGGGCTACAATTCTGAGGCAATGATACCGATGATTGAAAAGTTGGGAAAATTTACGAGATATTGATTTCAATTGTGTAATGCTCAAAATTTCATTTTTTTTTTTTTTTTTCATGAACTCTATCACATATATCGCTTTTAATAAAACCAAAATGATGCAGAGCTTTGGCCTAAGTTTATTCACTATTTTCCTTAAATTACTACCTGTCGTTTTGTGTGGTCTGGACCTTTGCGTTTTATTACGTAATGCTTTATTGAACTGTCGTTTGTTATGCTTGAGAAAGTTGTTGATGCAGGATTGCCGATTTCCTTAAAAAAAAAAAAAAAAAAAAAAAAAAAAAAAAAAAGCCATTTCAATGCCAATTGCCATCAGGAGAAAGAGAGTTATCTCTAACGCGGATTTTTTTTTTTTTTTATTCCCTTTTAACGAGTTTTTCTGACGGTGGTAACAAGAAGATCGATGTAAAAAACAACATAAAATCCTAAAAACGACATCATATTCTAAAGCATATAGCAGGTTAATGATGTTGAGTCGTTGACGAACACCATAAAACGGCATTTAGTCCAGAAAACGACATCAAGCAAATCGGAATGTGTTCACATTAAACAAACGGAGAGAAAGATGAACAGAATTTCATCAAAGAATTTTTTTTTTAAATAAGTTTATTAACAACCACAAGATCAATGTAGGACAACATTAAGCCTTTTTTTTTTTTTTTTTTTTGAGGGGAGATACTGAAAATGCAACCCAAATCGATCCTCAAAATGCAAGGTGAAAGAAACGACATTGATCTTCGCAATACAACCCAAATCGCGGGAAAAGCGACAATATCACAGATAAATGGCACTGACAACGCACACCATAAAACGAGTCTTCATTCAAATTTCAAAACGAGAAAATCTAAACGACCCGAGATCAAGTTTTTAAACCCAAAATATCGTAAGTAATTGACAGTCTGTGAATTAAAAAACGACACCATACTCTAATGACGAAGATATACATAAAAATCGACACCATATTAAAATGACATAAAACTATGAAGGACCTAATCTGGGATTTTAAAAAGGGAGAAAACTAGTGATTGAGGCATAGTTTAGCAGTAAAATGAGTTTAAATCCTCCCTCTCTAATTTAAAGAAAGAAAAAAAAGAGAGAAAACGACATAAATCTCAAAACCACAGCGTGCAAAACGACCAAAATCATCATAAAAATGACAATAAACGACGTAAACTTATACAAATGGCCATACAGCTTTAAAACGACAAGGACATTGGATGTTTAAATCAACAATAAAATATCAAACCAAAACAACAGCGTGAGATTTTACGACATCAGCTGTAAAAACACCACAATAAAAAAAAATCATCTTAAAAATTACAACAAACGAAATAAACTTATACAAACGGCAATATGGCATTAAAACGACAAGGACATTGGCTGTTAAAATCAACAATTCGACATCAAAACCAAAAACGACAACGTAAGAACCTACAACATTAGCTTTTAAAACGACAGGATGCGAAAGTAAGGATCTCGCCCATGAGGACAAGTATGCCATGGTAGAACGAGTTCATGTTTTTAATATCTTGAGATACCAACATAAACTTGTAGAAGACAACTGGTCATCGACAGGGAAAAGTAGAAGACAACATATTGAGAAAATGAGTGAACTTTTCTATGATTTCCACGTAGCACTGATCCTTTTTTTTAATTTATTTTTTGAAAATGGAGTGTTCGTTTTATTGACATCACAACCACAAAAATTCTTGAGGTCCTACCAGGCAGTGACGCAGCATATCGGCGATTGATTGTGATTTTCTGGATAACAACGACAGATCATCACTGATCACCCGGTAAAGAGCCAAATCAATTATGAAAAATTTAATAATTATCACTTTTCTTTTTCTTTTCTGTTCTTTTCTTTCTTTCTTTTTTTTTCCTCTGTTCATGATAGAAGAATAATAAAATGAATCATCCTTTGGTAGTTATGAAAAATGTCTCATCAAGCCACACAATTTTTTAACCACCACATTTTTGTTAAATTTGTTGAATTCTTGACCTTAAAAAGAAAAAATTGTTGAATTTTTATATTATCTTAATTCAATATATTGTTGGTTGTGTCTAACACATATAACAACCAATTTAATTTATAAAAGCGGAAATAAATTGGATCAATTTTGTATCTCCAGCCATTGAGTTTGTGCTTTGTAAATTTGGCCTGATATGCACAATGATTCCACTCTGTGTTCTGGACTTCTGAACACTAACAAAAACGGCTCTAGATGGTGTGCTTTCCTTTTGTTTTTCGTTGTATGTTCAGGGACCATAAACGAAATAATTTTATAACCGTGACCATCACACAATTATAACCAGTTGAGGACGGTTAATTGTTCGAATAATCGCACGGCAGTTGACGATCATTTTGATCACTCCACGTGGGCCAATTAGGGTCCAACATTCTCCCACTTAGCCCAGATATCCTGTCGACCATTATAATAAGAAACAAAATACATGAATCATGGCAAAAGGTCCTCTAAATGACGAATATTATCTTCCATGTATTACGATATATCTTGTCTCTTAAGATTTGCCCGTGTAACTTAATGAACAAACCCTATGTTTATTCTAGGTCCAAACTTTAGTTATTTTTCTTAGAAATAAATTTGTGCGCTTAACTGAAATTGAAATAAGAAAATATCATAAATACAGAGTTTCACTACAAAAGTACAACAAATTACATAAGCGAACCAAGTCCCATTTTGTCTACATGATCTTTAAATTTTACTGGTGGCATGCCTTTAGTTAAGGGATCGACAATCATCAATTCAGTGCTTATGTGCTCAATGACCACTGCTTTATCCTTAATACGCTCCCTTATGACTAGATACTTTATATCGATGTGTTTGCTTCGACTACCGTTCTTGTTGTTTTTAGCCATAAAAACAGCAGCTGAATTGTCACAAAATATTCCCAATGGCCTAGAGATAGAATCCACAATCCTAAGCCCAGAAATGAAACTCTTGATCCATACACCATGCGAAGTAGCCTCAAAACAAGACACGAACTTGGTCTCCATAGTGGAAGTAGCAGTCAAAGTTTTCTTGGCACTCCACCATGAAATAGTTGTACCAGCTACCATGAAAATGTATCTAGAAGTTGATTTTCGTGAATCAATACAGCCAGCAAAGTCAGAGTTAGAGTAGCCAATGACTTCCAAATTATCAGTTCGTCTGTACATAAGCATATAGTCTTTGGTTCCTTACAGGTACCTCATCACTTTCTTTGCAGCCTTCTGGTGGTCTGATCTTGGATTACTCTAATATCTGTCTAATATTCATACAACGAATACAATGTCAGGCCTTGTGCAAACCTGAGCATACATAAGGCTTCCAATAGCTGAAGCATATGAAATGTTGCGCATCTGTTCTTTTTCGAGGTCATTTTTCAGGCATTGATTCAAATTGAACCTGTCATCCTTCACAATAGAAGCTATACTTGGTGAACAATTTTTTATCTGAAATCTCTCCAAAACTTTGTTGATATAGGTCTCTTGAGACAGACCCAAAATGCCTTTATATCTGTCTCTTTGTATCTTGCCTATAATGAAGGATGCATCACCCATATCCTTCACGTCAAAGTTTTTAGAGAGAAATTGTTTCACCTCATATAGCATACCCTTGTCATTGGTTGCAAGCAATATGTCATCCACATAAAAGATAAGGAAACAAATTTTACTCCCACTGACCTTTCGGTATATACATTGATCCATGATGTTCTTTACAAATCCAAATGAAGAGATCACGTCATGAAATTTTAAATACCACTAACAAGAGGCTTGCTTCAACCCATATATGTATTTCTTAAGCTTACATACCAATTGCTCACCATACCTAGAGGGGAATCCTTCTATTTGTTTCATATAAACCACTTCCTCTAGTTCACCATTGAGAAATATTGTTTTCACATCCATTTGTTGTAACTCTAAGTCAAAATGAGCAACAAGTGCCAAGATGATACGGAGAGAATCTTTCTTAGATATAAAAGAAAATGTCTCCTTGTAGTCGATTCCTTCCTTCTAAGTGAACCCTTTGGGGACGAGTCTTGCCTTATATCTTTCGATTTTGTCCAATGAATCTTTTTTCGTCTTATAGACCCATTTACACCCTATAACTTTTGCACAATCAGGCAACTCGACAGGATCCTAGACTCTATTAGATGCCATAGAATCCATCTCATCCCTCATAGCATCGTACCAAAGTTTCAATTCTTGACAACTCATGGCTTGCGAAAACGTTTCGGGATCATTTTGAGCTCCAATGTTGTAGTCTGATTCGTATAGATACATAACATAATCACTAGAAATTTCTGATTTTCTTTCTCTAGTAGATCTCCTTAATGTTGACTCAACACTTTCTTGGGGAATCTGTTGTTCAACTTGTTACTCAATTGTTTCCGGTGGTTCTTGAGCAATTTGACCTTTTAGATTATTATCAGTAGTTTATGAAACTTCAATGATCGGTTGTACAACACTCAGTTGAACTATAGGAATGTTATGAACAATAATCAACCTATCACTTGATGTAGATGGTTGAGCTTCAATATGATCTCTTTCAGAAACTATTTTCTAAAATTGATCACTCCCACTAATCAAGTCATTCTCAAAAAACTTGGCGTTCCTTAATTCCACAAATCTAGTGCTGTGAGTTGAACAATAGAATCTATATTCTTTGGACCTTTCGGTGTATCCAACGAAATACCCTCTAATGGTCCTCAGATCTAGCTTCTTATCTTGTGGGTTATACACTCTTACTTCAGACGGACATCACCAAAAGTGTATATGTCGCAAACTCGGTTTTCAACCTTTCTATAACTCAAATGGCGTCTTTGGGACAGCCTTGGTCGGAACTCGGTTTAATATATACACAATTGTCTTAAGAGCTTTACTCCATAAGGATTTAGGAAGATTGGAGTTACTCTGCATACTCCTAACCATGTCCATTAATGTTTGGTTTTTTCTCTCTGCCATACCATTCTGATTTGGAGAACCAGGCATGGTGTATTGGGCAACTATCCCATTCTCTTGAAGAAACTTCGCAAATGGACCTTGAG
The DNA here is from genome assembly GCA_946598075.1 of Artocarpus hirsutus. NCBI lineage: Eukaryota > Viridiplantae > Streptophyta > Magnoliopsida > Rosales > Moraceae > Artocarpus > Artocarpus hirsutus. Next base: position 154,580 of record CAMOHE010045312.1, on the reverse strand, counting down.
CTTGTCCATCCTCAGTGTATCTACCATAATATTATCCACATCTATCTGTTCTCACGATCTTAATTTGCTTTCAGTATTGTTTCTCTACTTCAGCCTTGAAAACTTTAAAGGCGTCCAATACTTCGTCCTTTGTATGAAGCAAGTAGAGATACATCTATCGTGAGTAATCATCTATGAAAGAGATGAAGTATTTCAAACCATATGAGTCCATGTCTAGACTACAAATATCTGAATGTATGATCTCTAATATTTTTAAACTCTTCTTGGTACCTTTCTTAGACTTGTTGCTTAGCTTTCCCTTAATGCAACCCATACAAGTCTCGAAGTTAGTAAAATCTAAAGTACTGAGTACTCCGTCATTTACTAACCTTCTAATTCTCTCAATGGAGATATGTCCTAATCTTCGATGCCACAATATAGAGGAATCCTCATTTATAACATAACGTTTAATGCCAGATTCAACATGCATAGCAATATAAGATGGTTCATTTTGCAAATTAATTAAGAAAAGACGATCAGACAAGATACCATTCCCAACAAGATCAGATTTATAAAATAAACTGAAGAAATTTTCTGAAAAAGTAAAGGAATATCCTAAAGGTACAAGTCTTGATACAGAAATTAAGTTTCTGGAAAAGTTTGGAACATAAAATGTCTTTTCTAATTCTAAAGTAAAACCACTGCCTAAAACTAAAGTGCATGTTCCTACGGCTTTAACATGTGAATGCATTTTGTTTCCTAAAGAGATGCTTAGTTCACTTCCCACTAGCTTCCTTAGGTTTCGTATACCCTACAAAGTATTCGCAATATGGATTGTAGATCTAGAATCAATCCACCATGTGTTATAAACAACATCAACCATATTAGATTCATAACAAACAAATGAGTCTGGATTACCTTTCTTCTGAAGCCAACTCTAAAATTTGCCACAATCCTTCTTCATGTGTCCCTTCCTTTCACAGAAGAAACACTCGGATTCCTTCTTAATGACAGCTTTGGAAGGTATTTTACCTTTCCCTTTATCTTTGGCTTGATTGTGGTCATGATTCTGATTCTTTCCTTTGGTCATTGTCAGTGTAGTTTCACCCATTTCCATTATAAGCCGCCCTTCTTCTTGAATACACATGGTCAGTAGTTCATTGATTGGCCATTTGTTTTTATGTGTGTTATAAGAAATTTTAAAGAGCCCATATGGCTTTGGAAGGGTGTTTAGAATGTAGTGCACCAGAAAAGACTCAGACATATCCACCTCAACATTCTTAAGTTGAGCCGCTATGTCCCTCATCTCCATGATGTGCTCACGCATACCTTTCACACTGGTGAGCCTTAAGGATGAGAACCTCATGATTAGGGTGTTGGCAAGTGTCTTATCTGAAGTTTCAAACTGCTCATCAATGGCCTTCAGTAATGCACGGACCTTGTTATATTGTTCGACGGAACCACGTATGCCAGCAGAGATCTTAATCTTTATGAACATGACGCTAAGGCGATTAGATCGCTCCTAACGTTCATAAAGAGCAATCTCATCTTGAGTGTTGGTTTCAGTAAGTAGGGCTCGTCTTTCCTTATAGTATAATCAATGTCCATCCACCCCAAGTGAAGGAGAATTCTCTCCTTCCAGAACTTATAGTTATCCCCTTTCAGTTCAAGGATATCACATCGAACATCAGAGAAATTCATAGGTTATATGACTGTATAATTAAAACAAACATGTTTATGATCTAAAATATTGGGACTAATAGACATAAACCATGCTTTACCAATGTAAATCATGCATAAAATCATGAATCTAGTTACATAAAACTTGCATGTGGGCTAAAGTTCTAATTCAATTAGATTCATTTGACTGTATGATAAAACTATCAAATTATTTTCTCTTTTCTAATTCTTGTAGGTAAATTAGAAAATATAATATGATATTTTATCCTAATTAGTCATACCAATATAATTAAAATCCCTATGGAATAAAGTTTATTATATTAAATATAACTAATTACAATAAAATGTCCTTAAACTAAATGTGATCCTTGACCAATTAATATATAATTTTGCATAATTAAAGGTGCTGTGGCTAAGTTCTAATTATTCAAAATCACATAGATCACTAAGACATTTAATTTTGTTCATAAGATTGTTCATGTAAAATTGCATATTCTATAGGCAATATAAAAATTATGAACAAAATCTAAATTTGTACTAAATATCATAACTTAATAATATGTATAATAAAGCACAAAATTATACATATAACATTAAATTAACACATCAATTATGCACAACAAAGCACCTAATAAACAAATTTCTTTCAATATGCTAAAATTATTTAACACAATATTGTATGCATAATAGGCAATGAAATATACATACAAAACAACATACAATTTTAGCACATCAAAACAAAACCATAAAACATGGTTTTTACTTAAATCCCAAATAAACAAATTTAGAAAAATGTGCCTTAAAAAAATTTCATTTTTTTTAATTTTGTTGGCCATAAAACAACATGTCGTTTTTCCTCAGAATGGAAAAACTACTTGTCGTTTTCTTTGATGAGTGCAGCCCAAGATCAACTCAAACGACATGTTGTTTTGCCCAAACAAAAACAATATGTCGTTTTGTACAAACGACAGCACTCTCTTAAAACACCAAACGACATGTCGTTTTTTGTTGAAGAAACTACATGTCTATTTGAGTCGTCTTCAACCTTCAGCCAGGTTGTTTGGCCCAGTTTCGACTCATTTTTGCCCCTAAATGAAACCCGACGATTTCAAGGCCTCTTAGACACCAAAATTTACGTTTTCAATCATAGAAACGAAAGAAATACAATCACCCAATGATTTCTAATCTTATTTTTGATTAAAAACTTCAAATTAATAAACTTGAAATCACTCAAAAAAAATTTTAAGTGAGTTGCAAACTGAACAATTCTAACACAGTCACAAATGCAAGGCAGAGGTGTTTTTGGGCTCGGATACCAAATGTTTGTTGTGTCTAACAAATATAACAACCAATTTAATTCATAAAGCATAAACAAATTGGATCAATTTTGTACCTCCAGCCATTGAGTTTGTGCTCTGTAAATTCAGCCCGATACTCACAATGATTCCACGCTGCGTTTTAGACTTCTGAACACTAACAAAAACGGCTCTAGATGGTGTGTTTTCCTTTTGTTCAGAGACCAAAAACAAAAACGATTTTATAACCGTGACCATCACAAGGTTATAACCGGTTGAGGATGGTTAATTGTCGGAAAAACAGCACGACAGTTGACGTTTATTTTTTTGAACGCTACATGTGGGCCAATTAGGTCCAATATATATATATATATATATATATATATATATATATATATATATGTATGTATGCATTGGCTCATGAAGATGGATGACACAAGTGTGGCCGTATTCTTCATGGATTTGTAGAAAAAGTTAATAATTAAAAAATAAAATAAGACGACAAGATGCTTATCCAACACCGGGATACTCCTTGAAATTCAGTCCACCACTCCGCTTGCCCAAGTTCCATACCCCCTCTCCACACAGTTGATTCAGACCACTCTTAACAACTTCACTCAAAGACTCTCTCTCTCTCTCTCTTTGCACTTAGAGAATTAGAAGCTAATTAGAAGTTAGAAAATGGGCAAGGGAGGGATGTCTCATGGGGGAGGTGGGGAAGGCAGGGATGGAGAAGAAGAAGAAGAAAACATGGCTGCCTGGCTTCTTGGTATCAACACCCTCAAGATTCAACCTTTTAAGCTCCCTCCGCTTGGTAACTTCTTCTTTTTTTTCCTTTCAAATATTTTCCTTGTTTTTATCGCTGCTAATCTTCTAGCTACTGAAATGACAATTTTTTTTTTTAATTTCTTTCTGTGACTTTTATCTCTGACCCCTTTGGCCTTGCCTTGGAATTAATAGCTTTGCATGTTGTTGTTTTGCATTTTTGGGTTATGTATTTTAGGACCTCATGATGTTAGAGTGACGATGAAGGCTGTAGGCATTTGTGGTAGCGATGTTCACTATCTTAAGGTAAACCCTTTACTGTTTAAGGATGCCTATGTTTCATTTTCTTTTCTTTTACATTTCAAAAAAAAAAATTAATTAAATGATGTGGGGGGAAAAGTAAGAAAGTCAAAATTATGCATATCTTTGTAGAACATTTTGATTAATCAAATTGGATTGGCTTACAAGCATAGTTGTGTGTAAAATAAGTATAACTAATTAGATGCCATTTTCTCCAATATCTGTTATTTATCATGTGACTCGGCTTGTGTGCATGTGTTTAGACCCTGAGATGTGCAGATTTCATTGTTAAAGAGCCAATGGTGATAGGCCACGAGTGTGCCGGAATCATAGAGGAAGTTGGGAGTGAGGTGACGAGCCTTGTGCCAGGTGACCGCGTGGCGCTAGAGCCCGGAATCAGTTGCTGGCGCTGCAATCTCTGCAAAGAAGGTCGATACAATCTTTGCCCAGAGATGAAGTTTTTTGCTACTCCACCTGTTCATGGTTCTCTTGCCAATCAGGTAATTAGCAATTTTTTCAAACATTGGTGACAGATCAATTTCTTGGCTTAAATGCTAAACGAAAATCATACTCTGGCACAAAATAATTAATATGATTAGGCATCAATTTCTTGGCTACATTTTAGACCTTCGCATTTCCTAGCTATGCTGAAATCTCCTATTGCAATGTATGATTTGAGTTGATTTTAACACGAAAAGTATCCTTAATTTGTAAGACAGGGTAGTTAATTTGAGATTTTTTGTTTTTGTTTGTTTTTCTTTTTTTTTTTTTTTTTTTTTTGAATAGGTGGTGCATCCTGCGGACCTATGTTTTAAACTGCCAGATAATGTGAGCTTAGAGGAAGGGGCAATGTGTGAGCCCTTAAGCGTCGGTGTCCATGCTTGTCGCCGGGCAAAAATCGGTCCAGAAACGAATGTTTTGATCATGGGAGCAGGACCTATTGGCCTCGTCACAATGCTAGCTGCTCGTGCGTTTGGGGCACCCAGAATTGTCATAGTAGATGTGGACGACCACCGTTTATCTGTTGCCAAGGATCTTGGGGCAGATGACACTGTCAAAGTGTCAACAAATATTCAGGTATGTGCAGCATAACCGTCATTTTAAGGTGTCTTTTCTTCAGCTCTTTCTAAGCTAGCGTTGGTTACTCGTTTGGGATTCGTTCCTTTTCATGTTACTCTATTTTACAGGATGTAGCTGAAGAAGTGGTCAAGATACACAAGGCTATGGGGGCAGGAGTGGATGTTAGTTTTGACTGTGCAGGGTTTAACAAAACCATGTCAACTGCCCTGAGCGCAACGCATCCAGGCGGCAAGGTGTGCCTTGTTGGAATGGGTCACAGCGAGATGACTGTCCCGCTCACTCCAGCTGCCGCTAGGTAAGAATGAGACTCTAAGCTACCTTAGTTATTAATAAACCTTTTCCGCTAATTATTAATGAGCTTGTACAATAATGTCATTGTTGTATGAATGCTTTTAGACTTGTATTTGACTACTAGAAAGTTCACTATAGTTTTCAATCTTCTTGGACTTGTTTATACTGTGATACGATAGATTATAAAACAGTTAAAGATAAGGGGAAAGAACGAAAGAACATTATATTGAAGGGTTAGAGAAAAGGTGGATTTATCAATTCAACTTGCTGATTTATGTGTAATGTTTCTTGGTTATTCGTTGTTGTAAATAGGGAGGTTGATGTGATTGGCATTTTCCGGTACAAGAATACATGGCCTCTATGCCTTGAGTTCTTGAGGAGTGGAAAGATTGACGTGAAGCCCCTTATAACACACCGATATGGATTTTCTCAAAAAGAAGTCGAAGAAGCATTCGAGACTAGCGCTCGTGGTGGCACTGCCATTAAGGTCATGTTTAATTTGTAATCTAAACTACATATTTACAAATAGTTAAAGAAATAATAATAAATAAATAAATAAAGGTGACATTGAGGATGTAGTTTGGAACAGGACTGGGTTATTTATGATACTATGAACAGTTTGTTGGAGAAAATGTTTTTAGATAAGAATCAATGAGCGATAAAGAAGTTACGTTGATTGCTCCAAGTGGTTCCCACGTCCCATCATTTACTGATCTTCAATATCTTAGATTAAAATCCAAGTTTGAGCTTTGATTAAATTCAAATAGAGTTGAGTGTCCACATTAATGCTTTTGTATTTCTCCTTAATCATAATCTTGTTCCTGTTTTCGAGTTATGGGAAACCGTATCCTATAGCTACTACATAGCTTGACCTTTCACTAGTGGATGAACCGTATAAGTTAAACTTATATGTTGCTATGCACATAGCACACAACATGTTAGTTGGTTGAATATATTTGTATTGTTTGCCTCTCAAGATGAGAAGGGGTCAAACATCCCAATACAAGGACGCCATAAAAAAATAAGGAAGATAAGACTTGTAACTAGTTTGACAATTTGCTCAAATTCTAGTTTTGTCATCGTTTGGAATAAAAACTTTGAATCAAAGTTGGTTTAAAATTGAAACTTTGTAAGAAAAAACATTGTAATCATTGCAACTTTTGTAGTTTTAAACTACGCTTCCAAATAGCTTGACGTTTAGCATGCGCACAAAATTTCTCTCTACAATTGGGCATTTCACACTACGAATTCAACAAGTGCATACGATACATTCTATAACATGAAAATACGAATCGTCAAAAATACAGCTTGAAATTTAAATTTGCAGCAAACATTGTACAAGACTAGTCGCACATGATGCGTCATAGTCCTAGAGATCAGGTATACAAATGAAACATGGGATAATTAACAGTACAAAATTAACTAGCACACTCGTAGATGAAGAATTTATAATCTCTTTTGCTCCACTGCATTTATCATTCATCTGCAGCGAACGGTAAGGATTCATATAAGCTCTGACTTTGTGCAGGCTTTTTCTCAAGTTACAACTTTGGAAATGAGACCGAGAAGCTTCTCTATAAACCATGGCAGAAGAAAAGGAATGGTCTTGTGAGACTAAATTCTACCTCTTCAAAAAAACCCAAAACCTCTGGACTATAATTTGATCCCGACCCAAGGAAGAAAAAATATTCCCGACCCAAGGAAGAAAAAATATTATTCCTTCTGCAACCTGGTCGTTACAAAGGATCCTAGGAAAAGGGGAGAAGAAAATAACTAAAAATAATAAATCAAGATACATTATTGCGCTCCGTAAATCAGGCACTCGAAGCCGGCTCGGCTAACATGCTCCACACTCTCACTTGACCTGTCCCGTCGCCGGTGAAAAACAGACTACCGGGGCCCATCTGAATTGCCCGCACCTCCTGCTTTGTGAAAACCTTTCCCCTCTCGGCAAATCTGAGACAAAAGAAAGAATTAGGCATATGGCATCTTTTAAGCCATGCAATTTTATTGGGAAAAAAAAAATCACCCAAAAAAAATCAGCACAAATAGAATCACTTGTGTTGAAGACTCACGATGGCAAATCAAAAAGGCGGACAGAGTTGTCGTTGCAAGCGCAAAGCAAAACTGGCTTGCCTTCTGAATCAGGCATACCACATAGAGCAAGCACACCCTGCAAGCGCACAGAGAGGAATCATCATTAAACAGGATACTTCGTGCTTCCGTGAAATCTCTATCTAACCGCCCGTTGCCCCATTCATGTGTCCAAGAACGTCCGGTTGTTTCTATCAATGATTATTATATAGCTCATATTCATGTCTTAGATGTTCTGTCATCCTCATCTAAGGCCTCTCAAAGTTGCCATAACAACAAACCTGTTTCTTACTTATCAACGTAATTATAGGTAAAATAAACATACATAGTAGAGCAAAAATACATAACCACACAACAAAAACAGCTTACATGCTCTTCATCGTGAGTATATGTTACTTCCAAACTCCCAATCTGTGTAGCAACCCATACCTGCCAAGAATGGGGCGGAAATCAATAACAGAACACGCATATAACCAGTTCTGCATAAATTCATGATAATACATCATCACACCCATAAATATATACAGCAAAAATGCACCAACCTTTATTGTTTTGTCCAAGGAACATGACAAAAGAAACTGATCCCAGCAAAGGAGAGACATTACAACCGATTTATGGTCTGTGAGTGTCTGTATACACTGCAATGTTTCAAGGCTCCAGACCTGAAAGAATGCACAATATGAAACAGAAGAAAATTAAAAAAAAAAAAAAAAAGATGTTAAAAACCTAATGAAATTGATTGGAATAATTTAATGCTTGTATGAACACTTATAATGCTCCACTTAACTTACCCTTATCGAATGGTCCATGGAACCAGAGTAGAGTCTGTTAGCTCCAACTACTAAAGAAACAACCGCAAGCGAGTGACCTGTGAGTGATGTTACTGGATCAAAGCAATTGGTAGCAGCATTAAATTTCCATACCAATATTGATCCATCCTGCACCAAAAAAAGTTCTTGCTTTATACCTATAAATAACTTGGTTCGGAGATATGGATATGAAGATGGAGATCATAGAGAGAAGGTGGAAGACCACTCTATATTAGAGAGATCAGATGCCATGCATCAGAACTCCTCACAGGAAGAGTGAAAACTGTAATATTCATGACATCAAAATTTCCACAACAATACTGTTTTCAATTGACTGGCTCATCAAATAGGTCATAACAAGGTTCTAAAAGTTGAATTAGCCGCATACACCACTCGTCATTCCGAAAAAGAGTAGCGTGAATGAATTTCTCAACATCACAAAATACAGCACAAAAGCAAACTCGTTATTGTCAAGGAATTACCTGCGTACCAGCAAAAAGCAAATCATTGCCCGCTACTAGGGCATAAACTTGTCCAACAGGTCCGCTAAGACTCAGTTCCATGTTACTTTGGATGTTCCACGCCTGACGCCCATCAAATTAAGTACGTCATCAGATAAATTCTCACCTCAAGCCACATCAATATAGATCAGATAGCATAATCAAAATAGCATAAGAGAGAAAACTAAAAGCTTGAAATTTTATCTTCTGCCTTACCTTCACCATACTCACTATGCCTACAAAAATCCATGGACCTTCATTGATCATACAACCCACTTCACTACCAAGGTTAATCACGGCTGTACACTGCAAAAGAAATAAATAAACAATAAAATTATACCCTACCCAACACAAACCATGAAACTGAACTAATTTGTCCACTCTCCACTCCCATCCATTGGCAAGAAAATACCAAGTAAATGAGAGGGAAAGTGTCTACTCTCGCGCTATGACTTGTTTCTACAATTTGAGACAGAAAATGCCCCTCGTGCGAGTTTGTTTGACAATAAATTCTTAGGACACAAAAAGGAAAAATAAACTCATGTCAAGAAAGCAAAAATTCTACAACTGATTCTTTTGGTAGTTCATCTATACTGAGAATGCTACAAAAGACGATATAATGACTGTCTGAATAATCGAAACCAGCAATCAGTGAGAACTTTCTATATTATTAAACTTTAACAGAAATTTCTTCAAATTTTCTTCCTCAACAAATGTACTACTCTGGGTGACCTTTTTTTTCTAATCTGGACCATAAGACAATTGCTTTCAACTGGTTAACCTAATAAAGATCTGGACTCTACCCGCATTAAGAAGACAATGATCAGAAAGAAAAAGTACCTGACCAGACTGGCAGTCCCAGACCCTGACGGTCTCATCTTTACTCCCGGTATAAAGTTTATCAGATCCAGATGGCAGTGCAATCCCACTCACAACCTGTTCACAATACCCAAGTCATTGATTGATTGAACTAGTCTTCATTCAAATTCCAATTTCCTCATCACAAAAACCAAACCGCCGTCAAAACATTTTCTCAACTCAATTTTCACCTTCTGATGCCCCTCGAGCTGTGTCAAGAGCGACAAGCCTTCCCCGAATGTCCAGCAATGCAAGTACTTGCACTTCTCGCCGTACCCACAGTTCCCCTGAATCCAAAAGTGGCAGGTTTTCTCGGTCTTCCTCACGAACTTATTGTTGCCTCCACCGCCGCCTCCGTAGACTCGCCCCCACGTCGAATTATTTTGTCTCCTCGGCGCCGTCTGGTCGTCGCCGCCGCTGCCGCCGGAGAAGCCGTGGTAGTGGCGCTTAGACGACTCCGTTCCGTTCTGCGACGAAGGAGGGGGCGGCAATTCCCTGTGGAGGTAAGGGCAAGGGAAGCGGCTGCACTTCCCCGCCCTCCAATGATAACAGACCTTCTGACCCCTCGTGTCCGTCGACGCCGGCGGCCCTCCGCTGCCGCCGCTCAGCCGGTGGAAGACCCGCTTGTTTCCCCCTCCATCGACATCCATCACCTTCTCAACTGCGATCCAGTTGCTTGATTGATTGACCCACCGATCGATCGAATCGAAAAACAATAAATGAATGGAATCTGATCGAGTAGTTCAAGATAATCAAGAAAAAAAAGATCAAAACCCTAGAGAATTTATCTAATTACTTCAAAGAAGTACTTTTGAGGGCAGAAATTGAATCGGGAAACCCTAGATTTTTTTTATTTGGGTGAGAAAGTTCAGGAATTTTGTGTACGTGTGAGATGCGGAGATTGGAGAGGGAAGAGGAAAGAGAAGGAAGGTGACTGCTATGCCGTCGTCGGCGTTGGAGGGACGTGGAATTACGGAATTGCCCTGCGCTGGTTAACGTCCCTCCGCAACTATTACGCACACGCTTGCCTGGGCTTATAAAAGCCCATAGAAATAGCCTCGTGTAATATATAGACGATTAAAAGAAAGGTATGCATGTCGGTTGTCGTTTCCTGGACATACTGTGGATTATCGAATTTTTATGTCGTTTTTAGATGTTGTTGTCGTTCTTAAGAGTTTGTGTCGCTTTGCGACGCTGTTGTAACTCCTTAGTCATTTCTACAATTTTATGACGTTGATATGCATTTTATGACGTTCATATGCGGTTGCGAAAGGTAATGTATTTTGTCGTTTTCTTGCTGCACTGTGGATGCTCAAAATTTGCTGTCGTTCATAAAAGTTTATTTCATTTCAATATATTGTTGTAACTCGTTACTCGTTCCTAAAACTCTATGTCGTTCTCGTATGTTTCGTTCTTTTTTTTTTTTTCGTTTTTCTTTTTTCTTATTCGTATAATGTCGTTTATTTACGCTTATCTTTCGGCCATTGTCAATGTGGGTCAAGCGCAACGACCTAGCCTGTAGCTCGCATCTTTTAGGCTCTAGCCTTGCCTAGAGATTTAGGCCAAATTAGAACAAGACCGGAAGAAAATTTTTATTTTTATTTTTATTTTTAGATTCTCTTTATAAAGATTGAGAAAATGAGGTATATAGAAGATTTTTGCAACATTTTAAAGTAAATAATAGCTTTTGAAAAATATTTATAATAAATAGAAGATTTATAATATAAATAATTTATTTACACTATATGTAACGACCCGTCTTTTTAGATAGTCATTTTATTTTCTTAAACATCATTCTTAGACAGTAATCTTACTTACTTATAAAGAAAAATACTGAATTAATTTTTTTTAAAAAAACATTCTTTAAAACGTACTTAAAAACTATCACGACTTCTGTCGTCGTTTAAGTTAAAACACTGCTCAACACTTGCCCTTAAAATCATTTCAAATCGTTTCTTAAAACTTAACAAGGAACATTTATTAAATCATAGCTTAAAACTTCACTTTATAAATTTATAACACATTTAGTACAATGTATTTTAAAACTTTTGAAAACATTTCTTAAAATTCTAATTTTCTTAAAACTTTGAAAACACTATATTAAATAGTGGAAAACATTTTCTTTGTATAGTGGAAGCAAACAATTGTGGTATCCATACTCAAATCCTCGCATCCGTCCTCCACAGCACCCAGCTCTTCTAACGGGTTCTACTGGTCAGCCATAAATTACATACAGCATGAAAAAACTTTTAATGAGCTTTCGCTCAGTAAGTTCAAACATATTCTCACAAATCATTTAAAACATGCTTTACAAACTTTTCTTATAAAAACTTTTCGTTTAAAACATTTTTCATAAGCGTATTTCATAAACATTTTTCATAAAACATTTCTAAAACGTTTCTCATAAACATTTTCATAAAACATTTATGTAACGTTTTTCATAACACGTCATTTATAAACCTTTTCATAAACACTTAACATAAACACTCCTCAAAATGTTTTTCATAGCATTTAAATATTTCATAACAAAGAAAACAAGCAAAACTAAAATACATGTTTCCATTTATGCTCAATTATGTACTTTCAATTATGAATGTCTTATAAGCATCTTTTCTTACTTTAACCTTCTACCTTTATTCCTTAACTATCATTATCTTACTTTAACTTTCCATTCTTGGTTCTTTAACTTTCCTTATCTTACTTTAACTTTATATCCTTGTTTCTTAACTTTCCTTATCTTACTTTAGTGTTCGTACTAACATCATCGATCATGAGATTATAATCATGATGCTTCCCTTGTGAAAGACTTGAAACCATCGAACATCGATGTCATGTACCTCACATCTAGGAGGTCAAATCTTTACTTTTATTATATTACAACAAAGAGGTTGGTACAACACTTTCTTTTTATCTTTACGTTATCTTCTTATTAACTTTAGTGGGCATATCAAATGCAATCACATCATATGCAAACACATTTGCAATTCATAGCTTATGTTGTAAAATCTATTGCATAACAAATGCAACTTATAGCATAACAAATGCAACATAAAACACAAACCCATTTTGCAAATCATAACTTGTTCTCTAACACTTAGCATAACAAATGCAACTTATCGCATATCAAATGTAATCCATAAACTTATAAATTAAACTGTAAAACCTTATACATTAACAAAATGCTACCATACTTTAAAAACAATAATTGCAAACACATTGCAAACCTTTACTTGATCTTTTAAACATTATGCATATTAAATGCAATCATGCTTTAAACATAATAGTTGCAAGTATATTGCAAATCTTGATTTAAACTTTTAAAACTCCTTGTATAATAAATATGAACATACTTTAAAAACAATTTGCACAGCAATTACAAACATATATAAAAGCATTTGAAAATCATTTACTTCGTGCTGTAGGTAAGGTTTGAAACTTATCCAGACTATGCTCTAGTTTTCTCTATTCCGTTTCTGTCTCATTCTTTTTCCTTTTATTAGTCGGCTTCTGTGCCCTGATCAAATGACAGCCGACTTATTAGTTAACTTTCTTTATTATCAATCCACTTAATTGATAATAAAACGTAAACATTAACTATTCTTTCCTTTTAATTTGACTTGTATACTATCACTTTACCCTTGTCTTTACTTAACCTTATAAACCATCGGTTTATCTTTCCTTCACTTAGCCTTGTAACCCACGGGGGTTACTTTTCTTTTACTTAAACATCCCTTATTAAATTTCCCGTCTCACTGGTGATTTCCTTACTTAACGTATTACGGAACATTTTTCGTCTAAAACATTACGTTAAATCAGAATGTTTGACTCCGTTCTAGCCATTTCTTTACTAATGACAATTTTACCCTTAGCAGGTTTTTCGTCCATTTCTTAACTTAATAAAAATCATTGCTTAACTTTAACGTTTCATCACTTACATATTACAGAGAAATTCCCGCTAAGGAACATTTTTTCGATATAGAGCATTTCGGGTCCGTTTTAACCATTTTTTTACAGAATGACCATTTTGTCCCTAACGTTTTTCTTTTATTCTTTCCTTGCCTAAACTTTAAATCCTTTAAAACTTAGCATCTATGATATTTACTGCCTACAGTAGTGTAGGAAACTAACGTTCCCTAGTGAAAACTCAGTTTTCGCACAATTTACGGTTTTGGCCTAAAATACAAAAATATTTACATTTTTGTCCCCGAAACCAAAAATAATCCTTTTAAACCACTAGTCCCCATTTTTCATAAGGAACATTTTTGCTCAAAGTACCATTTTCAAAATCCTTAGGAAAAATGACATTTTTGCCCTTTAAAATGTTTTTTCAATTTTAACGAATTCTTGTAAAATTAAAATCTTACAAACGGTTAAGATTTTTGATGAACTATCCATAATATATAACAGTTTCATCAAGATCTACAACTTTCATGTTGTATCTTTCTCGAAATTCCCACTGTACAGGGGTATTTTTGGGCATTTTTTAATTTTGTCGAGAAGAAACTTTTTCTTTCAATTTAGTTCTTGGGGCATTTTTGTAAAAATCTATTTTTAATCAGCATCTCTACCCTTGCAAGGGCAGTTTTAACTCTTATTTCAATCATTTTCATGCCAAATCATCATTTTTGCAAAATTAGTACTAAAATTACAAAAATAACCATTTTTGCAAAAACTAACATTTGCAACATTTGAACCTTAATTTTCACAATATCAACATGACATAATTCATGTTTCTATGGGATTCAACCAAAAACTTGCTCAAGAACCCATATACTTTTAAAGGAATAAAAATCAAAACAAAAACCACAAATTTTGAAAACTTTAAGATTCAAAACTTACCCCAAATAACACTTTGTGCTTCTAGCCCTCCAAGAGCTCCTTTACAACCTTTTTCCTAAGCATTTCTCACACAAAAATGCTTTGAATTAACTTTCCTTCCTTAACCCAAGAAAAACCATAAAAAATCTTGAAAAAAGTTAAGGTTTTTACCTTAAAACTTGATAAAACCCTTTGAACTTTGCCTCTTGAACTTAAGTGGGGTTAATTTTACAAAAATGTGAAGTTGCAAAATTTTTGGGAGAGCTCATCCATGGTGGCCGTGGGTCTTGGAGAAGAAGAAGTGAGAAATTTTGGCTAAACACACATTTAATGCATGCTTATCCAATAGGTGACTCATAAAGGTAATCCACTATGTTACCATGTGGCTTAATGGGTTGGGGCCACCTTTCATGACTTGGTGGCCCAATAAAATTCATTTGGGTGTCCACTTGGTAGGCCCCAAAATTTATACTATGTAATTTTTCACTACATAGTATTTTTCTTATACTGTCGTGGTAAAATCAGTGCAAAAACATATTCATAGATTGTATAAAATATTTTACTTGCCTCTAGTTAATTTTTGGAGGTCGAATATAACACTTCTTATTCATCCATATTCTTCAAACAGTATTATTCTTATATTGCTTTAACTTAAACAGTATAATTTTTGTACTGCATGACCTTAAACAGTTTAATTTTTACACTACGTTACTTTTACAGTGTAATTTTTATACTGTATAACTCTATCAATATACTTCCTTACACTACGTTATTCTAATATCGTATAATTTTTCATGTTATTATACAGTATTTTTTCTTAAATTGTATTTTTTATCTTAATATAATTCTTAATTTAATACATTTTTAATATACGTAAAATGCCTAGATGTTACACTATAAACAAGGAAAAAATAACTTATTTACACAATCAGTCTATTTAGTATGCAAATGAGAATTATTTAAATTGTAAATAAAAGAATAAATAAATTATTTATATTATAAATATTCTATTTACTACAAATATTTTCAAAGCATGTTTTTTACTTTGATAAGCTTTAAAAAAGTGCAATTTATAATAATTTTCTTATAAAAATTCAGGCAGCTAAGGCCCAGCTCTAGGCTCATGTAGGCTTCGAGTGGGGCTGACCTCTCTTTTCATTAATCGGGCTAAATTGGGTCATCCTAATTTTTCTATTTAGCCTATATGGGTCGAGAGACTCGAATTAACACCTCTACAGGCTAATGAGCCGTTTGTTTCACTAATTAAAATAAAAAATTTTTAGTTCAAACTGATTTTGTTCGAGTAACTTTTATAAAAATTTAAAAATTCTTGAATTTTATAAGGTGCTTGACAACTGTTTAATTGATTTGAACTAATAACAATGTAAAACTCTTACATTTTATATGATAAAACAAAAGACAACTTTAATGTAAATACACTCACATGACCTTATTAATTAGAACTAAGGGACTAAATGGACTAAAAAATTAGTCAAAATGAAATCTAAACTATTGATTGTTAATATTTTTCATCCACATGTTTAATATAGAAACATAGTGAGACGTGACATTTATAATCTTGCAAGTATTAGCCGTCAATAGATTTTTTTTTTTCCCCTTATATGCTACCACAAAATAAAGCTGACTTTTAGCAGAGTAAAAAAAAAAGAAATCAGATTATGAGGGACATAACTGATAAGTGATAATTAAACTAAATTAGAGTCGGTCTTGACGTCCGAGGAAGCCCTTATAACGATTTCAAAAAGCAAAACAACGAGATTATAAAGACCATATTTTTTGGGGCAGATACAGAGGAGAGCCGAAGCCAAGCAGAGCCCACGGAACAGGAGCTCTGTCTTGGGGAGCTCAAAAACCACTGCTCCAACGGACTCCTTCTCTGCATTCTCTCCATCTCTCTAACTTTCTTTCTTTAAAGTCCCTCTCTCTCTCTCTCTCTCTCTCTCTCTGAATGTGCGTTTTTGAGTTCAAGTGTTTCGTTCTATTTGTGGATAGTGGGAATATCTTTTGGATCTGGGATGTTTTGGTTTTTACTAAATTTTGGTGGGTTTGTGGGAAATTGAGCTACTTTCAGTAAATTTTGGAGTGTTTCCAAAAATGGATTTCAGTAAAGTGTTGTTTCTCTAGTTTGTAGATACTTAAGGTTAGTTTCTCTTTGGATTTTTTTTGAGTAATTCATTGTCATATATAGTAACTAGTTACACTTTTCTGTTTGAGAGTTTTTTCTGCTGGGATTGAGTTTGAGTTCTGCATAAATGGAAAAATGTCAACAGCCCAAAACAAAAAAAGAAAAAGAAAAAGAAAAGAAAGGGAATTTCTCACGAATAATTGAAAGAAAAAAGACCCTTTTTAAGAGGTTTTTTTTTTTTTTTTTTTTTTTTGTTGCTATTATTTTCTCTTTTTGATTTCATGCGTGAAACTAAATTTTCCTGGAAACTGAATTTGTTGTTGCAGATCCATGTGATCCCGGCCTCAAGGATTTTGGCCTTTCTTGTTTCCTTGTAAGGTTTGTTATCTTAGTATCTCCTTTGTCCATATACATGGTATCTTAGTCTCCACGTTAACCCCTCTTTGTCAACTTCAACAACTAACTGTGAAAGGCCTCTTGCTTGTAATTGATCTCCAACATATGGTCTGTGCAAGTGCGTTTGTAAGCAGAGGACTCAAAATACTGACTTAAAAAGAAAAACAACAAAAAGAAAAAAGAAAACTTTTATTTCTCTTTCATTGGAAAAAGGAAGCCTTCTGAAAACCAAAGGCTGTGAGATTCTGATTGGTGTCTTCTGGGGTTGTTTTGGAGAGAAATTGGTTATGGCTGTTGCTCTTAGCAACAGCATAAATGAAGCTTCTATTGGGCCTTGTAATTGTTACAAAATCCCAAGTTTGGCCACAAGTATTTTGGAAACAAACCAGACCTCTTACCTGAAAGACCAATACGTTCTTGGAGAGCAATTGGGTTGGGGGCAGTTTGGTGTTATTCGGACATGCACGGATAAGTTGACGGGCGAGGTTTTAGCCTGCAAATCGATTGCGAAAGATAGGTTGGTGACTTCAGATGATGTAAGGAGCATCAGACTTGAGATTGAGATAATGACCAGGTTATCCGGGCATCCGAATGTTGTGGATCTGAAGGCGGTTTATGAGGAGGAAGACTATGTGCATTTGGTGATGGAGCTTTGTGCGGGAGGGGAGCTTTTCCACAAGTTGGAGAAGATTGGGAGATTTGTCGAGTCCGACGCCAGGGTTCTGTTTAGGCAACTGATGCAGGTGGTTCTGTATTGTCATGAGAATGGGGTTGTACATCGGGATCTGAAGCCTGAGAACATCCTACTCGCTACGAAGGCCTCGTCGTCTCCTGTTAAGTTGGCAGATTTTGGTCTCGCAACCTATTTCAAGCCTGGTAATTTCTTGTCACGTTGATGTTTATCGTGTCTGTTTCATGTAGTAGTCGATATTTGCTCGTTTATTAAGTTGGTGAGTTTCTGTACAAACAGGACGAAGTTTACTTGGGTTAGTTGGAAGTCCATTCTATATAGCTCCTGAGGTACTTGCAGGAGGCTATAACCAGGCTGCTGATGTTTGGAGTGCGGGTGTTATTCTTTACATTCTTCTCAGTGGAATGCCGCCATTTTGGGGGAAGACGAAATCCCGGATATTTGATGCTGTTAGGATAGCCGATCTGAGATTCCCGTCTAATCCTTGGGATCACGTTTCTGAGTCGGCTAAGGATTTGATTAGAAGAATGCTATGTACAGATCCTTCTCAAAGGCTCACTGCTCAGCAGGTTTTAGGTAGGTCTGAAAAAAAAAATCTTTTTTTGCAAACGTTCATTTAAGAAAGAACATTATTGATCTCTATTATAGACGACAATCGATCTTTTTCCTCATTCTTGCCATTTAAGAGGAACATCCAGAGCAATAGTATCTTACAAAAGGCCTTTGGTCTTTCTATTTGCCTACAAGATGTACCATTTTGAGAAAGGTGACATCTTACTCTAGACAATTTTCTGACCTGTTTGTTCCACAAGTTCAACCACAATCGCAAACCTTTTTGTTGCAATGTTTTTTCTCACGGAAATTTGAAATGTTGTTCTAACTTTCTGTTAGAATTCATTACTGATTTCTACGTCTTGCCCTCCTAGGGCTGAGAGATTTTAATCAGTTTGAGCATACTTGAGCTCGTTAATGCTTACTTTGAGCATGACTTGTCACCTTGTTGTAGATCATTCATGGATGACAACGAATGAATCATGTCCTGAACAACAAACTCGATGCGTAGAAGAAACATGTGAAGTATGGGATGAGGGTGGCAGTTCATTTTCTACTGGATTTATGTCGAGAGATCGGGACATCAGTTTTCACCATGGATCGCCAATTACTTGTGACACCCCATCACCATCATTTACATGCAGGTCATCTTTCTCTTCTTTCCTAGCGGAGCCATCAACACCTTGCATGGCGTCCTGTGGGTTTTCATTTTGCAGCAGTGGCAATTCTATCAGCATTGGTGGTACAGATATCTCTGCACCTGTTCCTTCATTGCCAAGCTTTGCATTCTTCAGCCCCGGTTCCATTGTTGATTATGCAAGTTGTAAGGCAGAGGTCTCGGCCGACATATCCAGAGTCGAATCAATTCGTAAAGGTATTACAAGAATGTCATGGTCCAGATCTTTGTCATTGTCCAGATCTTTGCTTTATCAGCTAATGATTATGTCAGCAGCTTTAATTTTGCTTTACTGTGCAGAGGCAGGGTTGGACAAGTTGCTTCTTTTGCCAGATTCATCTGTTTGCCTTACACACTTAGCTAGTAGACATATGGCGAATAAGCCAACCGAAGTTAAAAGAGCAGGGGGAACAAGTTGGTCGAGGATTTCAGGCATTCATAACAAAAGAAACCGTACCATTGGGCTCGGTGAGCATGAGCAAATTGATTTCATTGTGTCGGAATCGGTCATTCGCTGGTCCTCATGTACACATTTTCCTACTTCTCTTAGATCTTCTCTTGTCTGCTGAAGCTATGACCATAATTTTTTGTGGGTTCTGATTGTGTTGGGGCATGGAGAAATTGGCATGCCCATGTGGAGTTATCTTTAACTGGTGTACTTGTATTGGGGTTTTAATTGTGCCCACTTCCATGTTGGTTTCAACTAGGTGTTATGAAGGGTGTTGTCTTCTTTAATTTGGTGAAGAGTTTGTGGTATTATCATACTAGTGGTAGGTGACAAAGGTGACAAGTCATGGAGGGTGGGGGTGTTTTTTTTTTTTCTTTTTTTCTTTTTCTGGCCTTTGTAAAATGTAGGGTTTGATCTTGGCAAATATAAAATGTTTTTCCACGTTTTACTGTAATCTATCAACTTCTTGACTATTTCTAGAGACGGAGCTAGATAACAGTAAAGAGTAGGCCATCGCCCCTTCTCTTCTCTTGACATTGTGAAATTTATATTTGACACGTCTCTCTCATAATGTGTGAAATCTGTCACTTAGACTCCCATGTGAATTTTGATTAATATTTTTAGTATACCCCCTCGGCTCTCCTAACTTATTTTTCTAATCCAATTCTGCCCAGAGTTCGAACTTTTTGACGATAAAAAGAGGGGCATCTTCTCACTTCTTATCCTGTAGGGGTAAAAAAAATCATTCATGAAAGTGTTGCGTTTGATTATTTCTTTGAGTAGTTTCTTACTAATATCTGTTAATGCTACGGAGAAAATTCACGACGTACACGTTAAAAAAAAAAATTACATAGTCAATGAAAAATTTGACAAAATCAGTTTTAATTAAAATTTTTTATTATTACGGTGTAAAACTCTTACATGTTATAATAATTAAAATAAAAAAGTTATTATGTAAAATTTTTACATGTTACAGTTTTTTATTAAAAAATTTTAGTTTTAATTATACTTTTTAAACACTTTGTAATGTTTAAAAAAGTGTTTAAAAATAAAATTAAAACTTAAATATTATAATATATAACAGTATTTTATTGTTGTACATAAAAATTTTACATTACAATAAAGTTTTAATTAAGTTGTAAAACTAAACCTAGAAGAGTTTGAGACCCACAGGACAACGTCAAAAGAGTGGACCAAACTCTGTCTTACGAAGAATTTGCATCGCCTAAATCATGACGACAAGTTGACGTCAAGTTTGACCTCAGGACCAGCTGTTTCCCACTGTCATGGCTATTATTAGTCGCCGTGAAAAACTTATGGTAGTGCTTATCTTGCTACCCAAAATAGGTAATGGAACACTATTATTGATTACATGTGTCACTAAAATAGATTATAACAAAAGATAAAGAAGATCTGTAAAACAGAGGGGAAAAAAATATCACTATTATGCGGCCGCTTTAACGTATATGTCTAGTGATTGTATTATCACTAATGATATAAAAATCATTTTTTGAAATCATATTTTAGTAGTTATTGCCTAGAGTGAATCCTTGGCACCTTGCAAACACACTTGACTTTTTTTTCTTTTTTTTTTTTGCTATTATGATTAGATGACCAAGAAAATCATTAGTTCTACCAATTAAGTCAAAGAAAACAATAATGATAATAAATGAAAGGGGGAAAAAAAGGACCAATTTAATAAACAATACAAGGATTGCTTCCCTTGGCCATATATTGGCTAAATGATGAAAGAAGAGAATTTAGAACTCACATAATTACATTTACACATGCCTGCTAATTTCTTGGCAGCCAAAAAAGGGTCACTCTTTACAAGAACCAATGATCTTGACAAGTCGGAAAGCAGATAATGAAGAGTAATAAGGTGAAAGAAGAGCAAGTTAGGATTATGAGTACTTTTTTTTTTTTTTTTTTGCCAATAACGTGTCCACATTGTATACTTGTTTGGCAAATGGAATAATTGATTAAAAAGTCAATCGTCTAGGCAAAGAAACACCAACACACATACTTGTATTCTGCTATCAGCACTTTAGGGGACACATCTTTCTTTCCCCAATTGGTTGCCCCTTCCCCCACCCCCCCCAAAAAAAAAAAAAGAAATATGATGGTGTTAAATGTTCATTAGGACCCAATTAAAGTAAGTATTAGTTTTGGCTTCAAAGAGGACAAGTGGCAGTAATTGTTGTTGAGGCATAGACTTTAGAAGTACAAATATTATTTTTTTTAAAAGAAAAATGCAATTTATCCCTACACATGTGACAACATATTATAACTGTCATAGTATTGTAGGCCCTAATTGTTATACTTTTGCTCTGTGTGTGTGTGTCTGTGTTTTTTTTTTAATCATGATTTAAAAAAAAAAGACAGGACCACAAATTCTGTCCATGCGTCAATGACTGGCCAAAGGTTAAACAACTGGTAGTTTATTTATATACAAGGGGACAAGAAATCAGAAGGGTCTCATTCTATCTCAATATATTACTGACTTCACTTTTCAAGAAAGAAAATCCTATGAGTTTCACCTTGATCAGGATTCAGGAATATGATTTATCATTTTGGGGAATGGAATATGGGAGGTCCAGATGGGGAAGGTCAGTATCCAATTCCTACTTTTGGTGATGGGAATAAGTTTTTTCTCTTTGGTGTCAACAACAATATACCGTTACAAAGCAGCCAACTTTTCTTGAGCAATTTTACGTGATTAAGACATGTTGGTTTAACTTGTTTCGTATTTTCTCCCCTCAAAAAAAAAAATAAAAAAGAAAAATAAAAAAGAAAACTGGTGTCGTATTTTCAACATATAGCTTAGTAAATACTTTGAGGTGGTGTTTTTTTTTACCAAAGAAAAGTCCAAGAAAATACACCGCGTTAGCATACCTTCATGTTATAAAAAAAATAATTCAGATGCTAACATAAATGTTTGTTAAAGGTCTTATCAGGTCACCCCATTTTCAATAAATATACCGTAGTAAAGATACATATGATGGTACAATCTCATGATCTAAATCTAAGTATTAAATTGACAAAAACAAACATTCACATTTAAAATTTAAGTGAAACTTCAAATTTTAATCATAGACTCACTAAGATAGTCTATTAATATTATGCCGCCCTACTCGATGGTCTTCAAGGGGTGCTTGGTTATTATTGACTTCAACCCATAGAATAACTTGTCAGTTTGTCATCACTCAGTGTTCTATTGAAATAAAAGTTTACAGCATGCAACTATTAGGATCACCACATGAGATGTTATTTTAAAACATAAGGTTTAAAAGCTTGAGACACAAGTCTGGCCTCATATTTTGTCACGCTCAATTCCATCCTCAGAATGAACCACTCCTTCCAGCTATTCCTGGAGAACTGCTTCATCTGAATTCTACTTCAAAGAACCAAATTCTCTTTTTCTTATCTCTTCAAAAAACCAAGTAAATAGACACTAGAAAACGGGGTCTAAAGTAAACCCCTCAAACCCTCTAATTCTTTGCAAACTCTCTATAAAAAGACAGATTTGGCTTTGCCAGAAAACCATCACCTTCTCTTCCGCTTCCTACAGCCAAAACCAGCAACAACAGACCAACACATCCACAGTTAATTGTAGCACTCAAACCCAACAGCTAAAATCTGAGCTTGACACAGTTAATTTTAAGACTTTGGGGGCCTGCAAGCTTGGAAATTCGAGGTGTCCAGATTTTGAATACAATGCTGAAGGTGGGAAAGGAACTGGGTCTGGTTCAAAGGTCTCAGAAAGCAACTCCAATGATGATGAGATTTGGGTTTCCTTTGACCTTAAGACACTCTACATTCCACCATTGACAAGTTCGACTACTAAGTTCCTGGGTTTGCCGTTGCCGCCCTTTTTGAAAATTAGGATTGAACCAGAAATCTTCCAAGGAAGCATCAATCAAGACACTGGCAAGGTATAGACTAGCTAAAATGCGGCCATTTTCAGCTAATGTTGATATGGTTTTTAAACTAAGAATTATGATTCATTATTTTTATACGTATAATACTTAGAATATAGTAGATGACTTTCATATTTTGAGCAAAGATGCCAACTTCTATATCAATAATGCCCCCGACAAAGTTATTGAATGTGTTGATCTCATCATAAGTTTGTTAATTACTAGCCCTTTTTTTCTGTAGCTTGATCTTGAATTCAAGGCCAAGTTTTGGTTTTCGGTTGGGAGTATTTATAAAGCTCCGCCGCTGGTGGTAGAGACACTGTTGACATCTGAGGAGCCGGTAGGGAAAAAGAGAAGTGGAAGAGGGGATAGGCTGGACAAACAAGGGAAATGCAGATTGGTCGGAGTGGCGGCCGTTGATCCTATTGACAATTTTCTCATGAATTCCTTCCTTGGACTTCCTACTGAATGCCTTGCCAACCTCAATGCCATCATCTCCTTCTCTAAATTTTCTTGAATCCTGAATATTCTAGTTATACGTATCCCAAATACTTGCGTATGTTTTCAAATGTCTACAATACATTTTTAAAGGAAATGAACTCCTTGTTTACATAACTTTCTTAAGACAAAGTCTTCTCAACCTTGTCATTACATAAGCGTGTTCAACAACCTAGTTGAAACTATGAGTTTTAATTATTTACAATATAAAGCTCTCAAATATTGCAATATTTATAGTTGTAACTTATAATTCTAACTTTATTTTTCGAGCAAAAATCTAATCGACGACTCAATTATTAATTGTTTGTCCTAGACCCAAAAGAAACAATAAAATAAGTAGGTGTTTGGGTTCAGTTGACGGAAAATAAAACAAGTCCATCACACGTTTTAACGCACCTTTTACCATATGCTTTTGACCATAACAGATACAATATGCCAGAATTTGACATATGGTCAAACAGGACAGAAGTTCGTTAATATAACTTGAATCTTGGTTATTTCTGACCAAGATGACCATTAGAAAGCTACACATCAACATTTTGACGCTTTCCCTATAGAGGAGCCGAATATTTACGGCCTAAAGCCTTCGGCAGCAGCATTGTGGAATTGGATGCTTTAAAGCATTATTAAAGAATTGCCATGCAGCTATATTTACTGTTACAGCTGTTAATTGAAATAAGAATTCGGTAGATGCCTTAGCGTTGTGTGGCGTAATAGCTCAATTATTCTTCAGCATCCCACAGCCACTTTTTACTTCAAGAGTGGCAAAACTGCACCAGCTTGAAAGGGAGAGAAAAAAATCAGTTACATCGTCGCCAGATCACAGAACATAAAAATGGGGAAAAATCATAAGGAAAATAATGTTCGGTAATATAACGCAAATGTATGCTTGCTTTTGGTATTTGTTTTAAGTGATTAGATGATGGTAGGAGATTTTGAATGTTACTCAATTGCTAGCCTTTGAGTGCCAACCAATGCAGCATATTGACCTTTCTTAGCCAATAACTCGAAGCGTGCCCCAAGTTCCACAATCCTCCCGTCAGAGCAAAGTGCAATCTGATGGGCATTCTGAACTGTGCTCAATTGATGTGCGATAACCAATGTTGTCCTGCCCTTCATTAAGTGGGTCAGAGCATCCTGAACCAGGCACTTGCTAACTGCGTCCAATGCACTGGTCGCCAGCGCCAAAGAACATATTAACACAGCAAAAACTGAAGAGAAAAGAGTAGGGGGGAGAAACAGGGATAGGAACCTTGCAAGAGTTTCAGAATCTGACATGATTCGAATTTGGAGCTAATGAATAAATGAACATAAAAGACGCTTACCTCATCAAGTATCAAGACTGGTGCATTCTTAAGCAGAGCTCTCGCAATGGCAATTCTCTGCAGATCGAAAACAAAAAAGAAATGTCAAGAAAATGAAGTTATCATGCATGCTCTCTCCAAACTTTATTGCCGTACCTGCCTCTGGCCCCCACTAAGTAGGCCTCCACGCTCACCAACTAGTGTGTCATAACCCTATGAATATTAGAACAAACCGTATGAATATTGGAACAAATATTTATTAAACAGGAATAAGCGCATGGAAATTTATAAATATCAAGGCTTTCAAAACCTGGGGGAGTGAAATTATGAATTCATGGGCGTTTGCAGCTTTTGCTGCCTTTATCACATCATCCTTGGAAACGTTATCATCTGGAAGCCCATACGCAATATTTTCTCCAACAGATACAGAGAAAAGAACAGGATCCTGCATTGTGTATTAACGGGCAAAGAACACGGAAGGAAGAGTTAATTCTGCACTGCTTGAAACATGTGCAAATGGAATTCTATGGGTTCCTTTTGTGATTAGGAATAAAAAAAAATTAAGATTGGGGTTGCTTGACACAGAAAAATTAATATGCATGTCAGATGCGGGCAGATTCAAGTAGATACCTGGTTCACTATAGAGACAATGCGTGCCCATTCAGTCTTGTCAAATGTCCGAACATCCTCTCCTGCAACCGTCATACAACCTTTGGTTGGCTGCACAGTATAAGCATCAACTTATGGTATGACTATTTAGACCACGACAAATAAATCAAAACTCACAATTCGAAGGAGCAAGTTGAAAGAAAAACCTCATAGAAACGTGCTAATAGCTGTACTATTGTACTTTTGCCTGCACCACTTGGTCCCACTAAAGCAGTCACAGTTCCACACTTCAGGGTTAGGTTAAGCCCAATTAGAATTTCCACATCGGGTCTCACAGGATAAGCAAAATGCACATCTGCAACATAAGATTGGCCATTTATTTTTTAATGCAAGGACCTGGATCTATAAGCTCTGATGGAGTGACAGAAATTCACAATATGAGGAATAAATGGCAGGAAAAGTGATGTTTTAAGAAACTTCAAAGAAATGATGACAGTTATCACAAATACCTTCAAGAAAAATATCACCAGACCAAGCTAGGCGACAAAAAATCAGTGGCTGATTCGAGATCTGACATGTAATGTGCATTTACGGACTGATTTTTGTCACTAGAAATATCAAGAAGGAACAATCTTTGACTTTCATCAATCAATTTTGTTCTGCTCATTTCTCTTTCTAAGCCATAAGCTAGGGCTTCATCAATTTCTATGCCAGATAAAACGGATTTAATCCTCTCAACAGCTACAAAAGTTCTGCAAGATCTCCAAATGTGTTAACCAGGCCTTGAACCTGGATGACAAATTATGTCAGAAAGCAGAGAGGATGGAATTTCATAAAAGTTCTTTTACACAGCAGATAAATGACCCACAGCAAATGTTAGTGTGAAAGTATATCCGATAAAAGAAGCCACAGTTCCGACTGAGAGTTTACCCTGCAATCACAAGACATGACAAACGAAAAAGCGCAGGTTTATTGACAGATAAACATAAAGTTTACAAAAAAGAGCAGGTTTATTGACAGATAACATAAAGTTTGCTGCTCTTCTAATTGTAGGAAAAATAAACTACAGGTACAACCGCCTACCGCCTTCACTTTGCTTCCACCAAGGCAATAAAGCGATAATAGAGATATATAAACAGCAACTCTGGTCAAAGATTCATTGATAGATTTAAAAGTCCCGAGCTTTATTCCACTGCTCTGATAAGCAAGAACCTGCAAAGCTTCATCATATATAAGGGACAAAGGCACTAAAGAGCTATTGCATCTGTATCATTAACAAGCTTGTTTTACCATACCTGGCTACCAAACAGTAGCATTTGGCGCTTTTCACCACCAAAGGATCTCACCTGCAAAAAGTGAGGTTGCTTTGTCAATCATCAAGTGCTATATGCAAGATTGACCCACACTTCATGCAAAAGAAAAGGACCAACCTGAAAGATTCAGCTATGTAATAGATAATCTTATGCACTTAGCCACTTACAGTACGAATGGCAGAAAAAGTTTCCGTCACACAATCAGACATGAATGCTTGTGTCAGCCCATGAGCTTTGAAAACAGGTACAGTTGATCGCTTGTATACAGCTTTAGAAAGTTAACTAAAGTCAGCAACAGGAAAAAAGCCATCAAACAAGAAACGAAGTAAAAAAGCAGTAGAAAAAGCAGTACTGATATTAATAATATGTGCAAGTGGAACTGGAAGACGTGAAGGGCATGTGCATGAAAAGTTGGAAATCGCGGATATCATTTATGTGGGCAAGTATGTAAAATACCGCTATTTTGGCCTAAAACCTGATATAGATAGAATGCTCATGCCTGACCACATACATAATCAAAGTTAAATTACAGTCTTCAAATCTCACCTCCACAGCAAATTAGACTACAAACTATGACAGTGTTATACAATCATCTTATTATGGAAAAGTTACTAGACTAGCTATAGTGACTAAGAGATTCAAAGATAATGGACCTTACCAACTGAAACCAACACGGGAAGCCTCAGCACATCTAGAATCGGTGCGAGCTGTGAAGCCAAAGAAAATAGTATGCAAATTGTCCCAATGACCAACAGGCACAAATAAAACAGAAAGCAATCACAGCATGATCATGAATCAAAGTGGAAACTGCCGCAGAGATGGAATTGTCCCGAATATGATGCGCTGCTGATTTTCATTTTGGAAAACAGTAGCTAGCCTCATATGTATTTCATTCCCAAACAAAAATAAAGATTTTCAGAAGCAAGTTGTTTTTAACTTTTGCTACCACAAAGGCGATAGAAGGAAATGCATGTGGATGCTCAAATTTAGGCAAAGTAAAGCTCACATGTCCTTTGTGTAGAGTTTCTTGCCTCAGAAACTGTCCGAAATCTGCGGTCTCTTGAAACATTTTCACTCACAACATCTTTAAGAGGACCCAAATCAGATGTCAACAGACATGTGAGTTCACCTATCTACAAAGAAGGCAGATCCAAGTCAACCAAAGAACTGGGATCACACTCATTCCTTAATAACAATCATATAGGGGAAAAAAAACAGAAAGTGACTAGAAAAGAGTAAAAATTCAGACAGAAACAATTTTATGATTCAAACACCTATACAAGAAGAATCCGTTAAAGTCGTCATACCTTGTAGCGGTCGAAAAATTCGACCTGAACACACACAAAAAAAAAAAAAAAAAATGGAAGTACGTCAAACAAAAGAAATAAAGACCAAGAGAAATGTAAAATTCTATGATTCATCAAACGATGAAACTTTTATTATATTGTTTCTCCACTTCTGATCACAATTCAATCGAATTATACTACAGGTTACGGTAAATTCTTTTATCATTCGAAATT
The DNA here is from genome assembly GCA_946598075.1 of Artocarpus hirsutus. Taxonomy (NCBI): domain Eukaryota; kingdom Viridiplantae; phylum Streptophyta; class Magnoliopsida; order Rosales; family Moraceae; genus Artocarpus; species Artocarpus hirsutus. The sequence continues at coordinate 126,038 of CAMOHE010045312.1, read as the reverse complement.
CAAATACAGATTTGATCATGCTATAGCATTGTTAGGATCAATAAAGATTACAATATAACAAATTCCACAAATCAAATCCAGGAAGGATTAAGTAAAGATGATACCAAGACGTCACCTTCTGAATCAAAACCCTCCCAAAAATCTGAGCTCTCAGCGTCGACATGACCTTCTCCCAAATGGTGGTCATGTTGACCACAAATATGACAGTCAAAATCGGCTCCAACGCATACAAAACCCCGACCTTGCTCAGCAACCTCCACAACGGCTCCGGTCTCGCGCCGATCAACACTTCGAAGAAATGCCCTAACACGAAATTTCATTGCATTTCAATTATTCTACTTCTACTTCTTCTTCGTCATCGATCATTTTCCGAGCAACCAAACAGGGGAATTCCAAAAGAAAGAAACTTTCTCACCGGAAAATATGGGCATTGAGAGAGTACAAGCGGTGCAGCCAAAGAGGGTGGTGGCAGAGAGAGCGAGCATCAGCTTGTGCTTCATCAGAAGCTTCCATAGAAGCCTTCCGCCTATGACGCTCGGCGGCGGCTGTTGAGGCTTCGAGTCCGGATCGATCTTCGGGTCGGGATCGCTGATGATCGGATCGGAGGCGGGACCAGAGACATACGCGAATCTTCTGGTGGCGGTTGGATCTGACGGTGGCGGGAAGAGGTGTGATTGGCGGAGGGGACGGAAAGAGGAAAGGGCGAGTAAGGGCTTGTTTGTACGGAGGAGGGAGAGAAATGGAGTTGGAGTTGGGAAGAGAGTTGCAGTTGCAGTTGCAGAAGCCATTGCAGATGGTGAAGGTGTGGAAGTGATGAGCAGGATGATAATGGTGAACTTGAAGAAGTGGCTTGCACTTGTTGTCGCTCGCTCCAAATTCCTGGACCGGCTCGACCGGGTTTTTTTTTATTATTCATGAATTATTATGAAAATACGAGGGTTACCGAAAAAAAAAAAAAAAAAAGAATCCTTTGGTATCATTAATGTGCTAAAATATACCCTAAAAAAAAATCAGTGTACTAAAATACGTCAAATCTCTTTTTTTTTTTTTTTTTTTGTTTGAAAAGTCAAATCTCTCTTCTTCTTCTTCCTTTTTTTTTTTTTAATATTCTGCCTATATGAATTATTGATGTATGAAATTGTCTCAAATTCATTATTTTGTATACCTGTTTAGATATGGACACTGGATTGCTTTTCTACCAAAAAAAGAATTACTCTTGAAATTTTGTACGCTATGAACAATTGCTAGATAAGGTGAGTTTTAAGCAAAGTAAAATTTGACCTTTTTTTTTTTATTTTCTTCATTAGCTAAAGTGATTTGTTATTTTTTTTAAGTAAGATTTGTTCTTTAATTTCTTCAGAACAAGACGTCTAAACGTGGCAAAAACTATATAATATTAGACCGCATATAAAAGGGAATCTAATGTGGTGCATTCATGATATTATTGACCACGTATCAATTTAAATCATAAGATGTTGTGAAATGATGTGGTTTACTCAATCGTCTCACAATATCGCACGTATTTATCATAAGCTTCATATAATATCTATAGCACTTGTTCAATTTTTGTCATTTCGAATGTCATCTAATTACAAATATTTTGCCACTTCGTTTAGTCGTGTGATATAATGCTATCATAAGTTAATTTTTTTTGTATCTCAAGTAATATACAACCACTTTTATTATGACTTTTACATGATGGTAAGTATGTAAAATTTAATTAATACTTAAAAATTCATAAAATGATGTGACGAAATATAATTGGACAGTCTTATTTTGATTATAATTATAAATTTTATAAAATGATGAATTGCTAGTATTTAAAATACTAAAATTGAGCAGTAAAACAAAGTACAATTGTTATTTAATGGTAAACAATTAATTATCATTTCAAGATTTATAAATAACTATCATTTCATATATTTTTTAAATAAATAATATTTAGAAAAGGTGCTCCTTTATTAAAAATTTCAAATATAAACAAATAAAATAAAGAGTGTGGTAAACGTTTGTGGAGGCTAATGATTCAAGTTTTTTTGTCTAATTTTAGTGTCCAAATGAAATCCAACTAATAAGCATCATTTAAAAAGTTGAAAACAGTGTTAATTTATTTTTATATATTTTTCAATAAATGATATATCATAATATGATTTGTTAGAGACACTAAAAATTGAACATACCATTTGCGAGAGAAGTAAAAGAAAGGCTAAATTACTTCATTACTCTCAATCTTTTATGAAAGTGAATATTTGGTCTTTAACCTTTTATTTTTTATTTATCATCCCCAATTATTAATTTTAGTTGCTGAGAAACTAATTTAACAATCAAACAATTAATTTTAGAAGGACAAATTTAACAAACTAATTCCTAAAGTTGTCAAAAAAGGAGGACAAATTAGTACATAAAGTAATAAAAAATATGACAAACTCATCCCTAAATTAATGGTTCAATAGTTAAATTGGTCTTTGGGTAGCTAAAATAAAAGGTTGATAATTAACAAATCAAAAATAAAAAATTAAAACTAAAAGCACACTCTCATAAACAATTGGTGACTAATATAAAAATTTACCCTAAAAAAATAAAACTTTTTATTTTCCATGAGAATAATAAAGGGATAATATCCCAAAAAACTAAAAGGCAAAAAATAATATTTTATTTGGTTAATAAAAAAGGTGTGGACACATCCCGACGACCACGCGTCTCCTCGTGAATCGCCTCTGAGATCAGCCCCTCGCGGGATTCCGGTGTCCGCCCCCACATACATCGCAAACATACCTTTAACCTCAACGGGCGCCCGACTCGCCCTCTCTAAACTCGCTCGCTCGCTCACTCGAGCTCGACTAAGTCGCTCCCATTCCTCTTTCTCCACCTCTTTCTCTTTCTTTAAGTTTTCCGATGGATGGTAACCCCTTGCGTTTCACCTCCGACCTCCGTCGCCAGCCGTTGATTCGATAGAAAGAATACCCTCCCTCCGTCCGTCCGTCGGTCCGTCCGTCCGTCCGTCGACTTTTTGTCTCCTTCACCCTTTTTTCTTTGATTTCCGAGAATCAGATGGCTCACATCCATTTGATTCTATTCGTATCTGCACTCTGCGCTTCTCTTCCCGCTCTTGACGCAAGTGCCGGCGATGTTGATCCGATATACAAGTAATTGATTCTTTTTTTTTTTTTTGGTTAAATTTCCTAGTTTTCTAGAGAATTTGGTTTATTCGTTTTCGTCAAAGAGAAATAATTGATTTTGATTGTTGTTTCTTGTCTTGAGATGGTAATGAATCAATAGTGATTGATAAGCTACGTTAGGCTTGTTTAGAATCATGAATTTATCGTAAGGGGTCAAATTTTTTATTAGTTTTATCAAGAGGTAGAATTGATATGGTCAGAATCATTTCTTTTCATTTTTGTTTGAAAGAATTGTCAATAATTCCTTTTTATTTAATGGTGTAAAATCGGGTATATCTTGATTTAATTGTTAATAGGAGACATAATACACCGTCTTTATCAATTCGAGCCTTTAGGATATATATATATATATATATATATTGAAGTAATTGAGCTTTAGAATTTTCAAGGATTTTCACGTGCCTTTTATTCTCAATGGATAAACCCAGAAGGTTAAAGGATTAAGAGGACAGTAAAAATGGGGATTCGTTCGGAGAAGTAAATCATTGTCCAAACAAAAATGACCCACGGTTCTTCTAGCAGGCAATAAGAAATGAAATCACCTTTCAATTTGAAACCATAACCCTCTGCTAGGATGAAAAATGGAAAAGAAGGCTTTACTCTTATCGTTTAGTTTGATTCTACGATTAGTCATTTCAAATGATAAAATCTACATAGCTATAAACTTTTTCGTAATTGTTGTAATTGTGTTCTTGCAATATGTTGCAGATCTTGTGTTGAGCAGTGCGAGAAATCTGGATGTGTTGGCAGCAAATGCTTTCAACACTGTAAATTTTCATCCGATGGGAAACCTATTGATGGACCATGGTATATGCAAGAACCACTGTATCTGCGCTGGAAACAATGGGACTGCCGCAGTGACTGCCGATACCAATGCATGCTTGCACGGGAAGAAGAAAGAGAAAAACTCGGCGATAAACCTGTCAAGTATCATGAAAAATGGCCATTCAAGCGTGTTTATGGCATCCAGGTTTCTGCATTTCTTTAGGAGAGTAAATTTAACTGCAAATCAGACATATTAAGTTAACTTGCTTATTTGGTGTACTAATGATGGAGTGATTCTTGTTGGTAGGAACCTGTAGCTGTTGCTCTCTCTGCTCTTAATCTTGCCATGCAATTTCATGGTTGGATATCGTTTTTCATCTTTCTATACTACAAATTGCCTTTGAGACCAAATAAGAGAACTTATTATGAATATACTGGTTTGTGGCACATTTATGCGACGTTATCTATGAATTCTTGGTTCTGGAGTGCTGTATTCCACAGTCGGTAAGTCATGTTTGGGATTTGTTGTATAATTTGTGTCTTCTGTTATATGCATATTTATCAACATTGGAAGTAGTCTAATAATTACTTGTGGCATACCCTTGCAATTCTTATCAATTTGTACCCAAGTTTATGGATTTTCAGACAAGCATGTATCTTTTGATGCTTAACCATGACTTTTTTCTCTGTATGACGTATTGCAGAGATGTGGAGTTGACAGAGAAGCTAGATTATTCTTCTGCTGTAGCACTAATTGGTTTTTCCCTCATTCTCTCAATACTGCGAGCTTTTAATGTGAGAGATGAGGCTGCTAGGGTCATGGTTGCTGCACCACTGCTCGCTTTTGTGACTACGCACATTTTGTACCTGAATTTTTATAAACTTGATTACGGTACACATTTCTCTGGAAACCTCATGCTTGCAATGATTAAAGTTGTGCTATGTTCCACCGTTTTTATCAAGATAGAAATGTAGATTGTCATATGCCTGGGCAATAGTTTGCTAATCTTTAAGTACTCTTGTTCCTACTAAAATTTTAAATTACTTTGTTTGGCATGAATCGTGATACTACATTCTGATTACTGCGCAAAAGGCTTATATAAGTATATATTTTGGTTACTGCACAAAAGGTTTGTACAAGTACTTTCTGATTACTGGGCCGTAGACTTATACAAGTTGTTTACAGGTTTGAACATGAAAGTGTGTGCTGGTATGGGGATCGCTCAGCTTCTCATATGGGCAGTTTGGGCTGGAGTCACTCGCCATCCATCACGCTGGAAGTTGTGGATAGTAGTTGTTGGGGGAGGCCTTGCCATGCTTTTGGAGATATACGACTTCCCGCCCTACCGTGGATTTGTTGATGCTCATGCTCTCTGGCATGCGACCACTATCCCTTTCACTTACCTCTGGTGGAGCTTTGTGAGGGATGATGCAGAGTTTAGGACATCAACTCTCCTCAAGAAAGTAAAGTAGCGATTGAAGATCCGAGGCATGCACTAATCAAATCATACGGTGGATTTGTATCACAAGGACATGACTTGCTCACACCTGTTAATTCAACTCTGCTTCTTTCTTTTCTTTTTTTTGCTGTCATCTGTATGGATTTTTTTTTTTTTTTTTCAGAATTCTTATCGTGGTGGTTCCCGTTGTTTTTCTTCAATTATGTTTGAATTGTTTCCTCGGGAATTTGTGGATATTCTGTTTCTGAATTCAAATTTAAGATTATTGTGCTTCTTTTTTCTTCCTCCGAGAAAATTTGAGTCTTAGATGTAAGAACCACATGACCAAGATCCTGTGTTATTCTGTAAATGTTATGTGGAATATTTATTACCATTGGCGTTTTGAGTTTGCTATGTCTTTCTTATCATAGGATAAAGAATGGGGAGTTTTTATCGCAAGACATGCATTTTGGACCTATTAATAAGTCTATTTATTTTAGCTGTTGGATTAACTTTTTAACGGAATGATTTACAACTGTCCGCATTTAAAATGTGCAATGCATGGCGTAAAACTATTTTCAATTATAAGTCAAACCATTGAAAAATAAAAAGTTAATCAAACACAATGTTTGTCTTATTATAAGATTTGCCTAATAAATAAAGCTTACTTAAAGTACATTTGGTTTGACGAAATGACCTTTGGAATAGAACGAAAATTCTTAAAATACAGTCATTTTTATGTTTGATTGGACAAATAGATTTAATAATCTATGGAACGGCTTAAAGTGAACTATCATTCCATTTTAAAATTGAATCAATTCTTATATTACCTCTCTTGAATGTCTTATTTTTTATTTTATTGAATGCCTAATTTACTATCCTAACATAAAAATATATATATTAATTATACTTCAACTCAATGTAATTATTATAAGGCTTATACAATATTTCATATAATTTTTTTTCACATATAAATTAGGATTATTTTGTTAACAAAGTTAATTGCTTACCCTTCAAAAAACGAAGTTAATTGTTTAGGGATTAGTTATAAATCAAATAAGATAATTTCTATAACACTCTAAAGAAAAAAATCACTTTCCCTTTCAAAAAAAAATCGCTTCAGAATACATTTTAATTTCATTTTAAATATTATCAAAGATTAAATAAAAGGGCATTTTTGTCAAATTGTTATTATTTTATTCCATTCCAATTAATAACCAAACATAATAATAATCATGATTCTAATATTAATTTTAATGCTCAACAAAACAATTGAATTAGAATATATCATTCAATCTTTTTAATTCACGTTCCATTGTATTCTTATTTATATTCTTATTCTTCTTCTCTTCCATCAAACCAAAGTTACCTTATAGTTCTCCACTGAATAGTTTATACTACCCTTACTCTGGGACAGCTTGTTATTGATTCAGAACTGTAACCATATTTTACTATTATCTAATTTATCTATTTTTTTCAAAAAAATATGTTTAACTTTAGTTTATTTACAATTGTCTACTTTATGCATTAAATTCTTTTTACTCAATTAAATAATTAAAATAATAAAAATTCAAGGGAATGAACTAAATTCTCAAGAAACTTTTAATTACCCCATCAAAATTTTCAATAAACTAAATTTCAAATAGAATACTCAAAAGTATTTTGTAAGTATAGTTAGAGCTTAAACTTTAAAATTTAAAATTATAGTTTGTGAGAGTTTTACACTATTGTTTTTTTTTTTTAAAAATCACTGTAGCATGTACGAATTTTGCACCGTAACAATCAAAAGTGTTGATTATAACTGATTTTGTTAAATACCACATAAGACTTCTCTAAAAAAAAAAACACTACAACATCAGGAAAAATACAAGCTGACCTTTCACGCTAATTTCCATGTTTGTTTTATGGATTGGGTCGATTTATTGGACTCAGAATCTACATGGTAGCCTGGATGTATGTTTGTTTAGGACAAGCTTCAAATCCATGAAACCGGATCAAACTGATTAAGAGTCCATTTCTTAGAGTTCTTCCCCTGATTATGGGAATTCAAATATAAATGTTATATTAATAAATATTCTTTTTTAAATGTTTTCTCTCCCATATTTAAGGAAAAAAAATCTTTTCTATTTGATATTTGATTGAGACAATTTTTTTTTTCATTGCCTTTGTAATCAAAAGATAATTAAATCAAGACCGATATTGTATATTTTTTAATATCATGACATTAAAGTTTTGTTAGATTTGTTAGTAATCAAAAACTTTTTTCACTTTTTATCTAAACACAAATTCTAATTTTATTTCCTATTCAGATTAACACTTTAAATGCATATCCCAACATTAATTTGGATAACAATTCAAATCGCACAACTTAAATTAAAGTATTCCAAATCAACATAATTTGAATCTGTTTATCAAACGGGCTTGAAGAGAGTTTTTTTTTTTCTTTTTCTCGTCAAGGAAAAAAATGTAAAATAAATGAGAACTACAACATTTTTTAACCCTTATATAAAGAACACATGCAAATTAACAAGGTCTCATGAAACTATTTCAAATTATTATTATTATTATTTAAAAAAGAATTGTTTTTTTTCAATCAACAAGAATGATCTTGCAATACAAAGTATAGGGTCAATTTTAAAAATCCTACTCTTGTGAAATTATTTTTCAATTCCCATTTCTATGAGAAAGTTTGAAACATGTTGTTTTCAATGAATATAAAGACAATATTGTTCCCAAGTATTTTGTGTTTGGCTTAAAGAAACATGTGTTATTTAAGGATATTTTGGTCTAATTAGGTAGGAGAAAATGGTGTAGATCAAATAGAGGAAAAAAAGTGGTAGAACACAATCATGAGAGTAAAAAAGTGTTATTCTACCTAATTTACTCCAAAGTATAACCCTTAACAAAGACTGATAGCACCAGTACAAATAAATAAACGCTCACTTGGAAAGATATGTGCCAAAAACTTGAGAACATGAGTACTTTGACACAATAAGAACGATGCCATAAAAACATTTTTCTTTTAAAACCTTGACAATCGATTGAGAACCACGACACTACAAATTAAGGCCACTAACCACGTTACAGTTGCAAACAAACATCGTAAGAGCAAACCCTTGTGAATTCGAAAAACAAAACAACTGAAAGATAAGGAGACTACCTTCATTATTACAATAACAACAAAAACATAAAACATAAAAAAACAACACCATAACGACGAGGCAAACTCACCTTTATGAAAGGGAAAAAACTATAAACAAATAGGTAATATCACGATAAAAAAAAATAAAGTACAATGAAAGCCGAGATCCACAAATTGACGAAGTCAAAATTCCCTAACCAACTTGTCACACGATGACTTATCTCCACTGCATCACCAGCCACAATCCCGTGACCCACTAATTGAACTCCTTCACCGATCCCCTTAATCCTCCTTAATTGACCTAGACCAGCCATGACCTGAATCCACCCACCCCAACGAGACAAGCAACCTAATTCGCAATCACCAATCTTGTTGCAAACAACCTCGCCCAACAAAGCACAACATAACGTCAAAGTCTGACCACCTTAAGCGTGACCTTACCACACACAACCTGACATTACCTCGACATTCTCCACGAAACAATAGACCACTCCCATTCTCAAGCCGAGGACCAGGCAGTCAGTTTAGGATCAACGCCCTCAAGGGAGAGGAAACGCCTCATAGAGAAAGGGCAAAAGAACCCTGGGTGTAGCGATGGAGAGTATCATATAACTAGCTTTGTATTGTGTCAACAAAACTATAGACAAAGGCGTCCATATTTACAAAGAATAAAGACGTTTGCAATGTTTATTTTATTTGATAATGGTTATAATAATAGAGTGTTTTCTTATCTTAAATTAGTGTTACACATTTTTTTTCCCTTTAGGGAGCTTCATATATATTTTTTCCAACAATACATTATTATTTATTTTTAACTTTGTTTTTGTTACGATTTGATCTTCCCTTTATTTCATAAATTAACTCGTTGAACTAATGTATCATTTGGTGCAAAGATTTGGCTAGTTCCTGTTGAAACTGTGCTTGGTAGAGTAATAAGACTAGAAAAATTGCACCAAATAACATAGTTCTAATTATTAATGTAAGTTAATAACACTTTTAAAAATATTTAAGTACATAATATTTTTGATGCATTTTTGAAATCAAGTGTTTTTTTTAAACACTTGAATTTTTAATTTTAAATTCTATTTCTTCTCATTTTGCATTTTTGTTTTTCGCTCTCTCTGTTGCTTAACGTTTCTCTTTATATCATTATATATAAAAATAAATTTTGTTTTAATTGAACTGTGCTATTTACTAAATATCATTACATTTTGTTTTTTTTTTTATTTCCAGTTAATGATTGATGTAGGAGAAAATTAAATATGATGGTCTTATTCCCTCATTCTATAACGCTTCAAGCCTAATGGGGCCTACTTGGCGAAAACCTAGCATAATCAAGTCGTACATTCGTTACTAATATGTACCATCTTCTCTGGACACTTAATGATCGTCAAGGACTTTTTTTCGTCTCAATGCTTGAACCTAAGACCTTCTTGTTTATAAAGTTCTTAAGTAAGTGTTGGTATCAATTGATCTTGAAAAAGTGAAATGTATTAAGATGCCCCCAAGTATGGTTAGAACTAACCTTTTGATTTACAAATAATATAAAATTCTTACATGTTATAGTATTTTAAACCAGTAAGTTGTTCTCACCATGCGTGGCAAACATCCCAAGTAATAAAATATATGCTTGGCCGCAATTACTAAAACAGCCCTCTGAGATAGTAATAATAAAAAATATAAAAGAAAGCTGGTAAAAAGAACCCTAACGCAAGGAACATAGGAGGGAACAAGAGATAGACAGAGTAAGAGCAGCCACCGGAAACAAATCGCGAGCCAATCGCTGGCGCCGCCTTTCTCCGGTCCGTCCCAGCTGGCGTTTTCGCAAAGAAGAGAGAATCCAGGTTCGCCGTTGGGCTTCGCCGCTTAACCAAGAAGAAGAAGAAGACAATAAAAAGATACAAAGGCTCACCAGGTATTTCTGGTTTGTCATAGTTGCCTAAATTCTCTTTTTGGAATTCATCAAACATTAAAAAAAAAAGGTTTTTTCATTAAATCCTTGCTTGTTTTGTAATGGGGCTTGTGGGCTGTGCTTTCCTTCATCCGATTTGTGTACATCTGCAGATATGAAAAATGACAATGATAATAATAATAACAGAGGGACATGGATTTTCTTTTTCTTTTTGATTTTATTATGTTTTCAATGAATTTTTGAAATTATATTACTACTTTACTAAACTGCCTCTGGATACTGAGTGGTGTTTCAAGTTTTGCAGGTAGGAATGGAGATGAAGCCGGAAATCGAAGACCCCGAGAAGAAGAAGAAAAAGGAGGAGAAGGTTCTCTGTCATTTACAATTTCGACAATTTTTTTTTGTTTTTTAATTTATTCTTAATATTAGTTTTTTTGGCATAATTTCTTTGGTCTTATTTTTGATTGCTGTTGGTGATGCCTAGAAAGGCTTGTGAGTGACTGTTCATTCTTCTATGGCAGGCGAGAGAGAAAGAGCTGAAGAAGCAAAAGGCCTTGGAGAAGGCGGCCAAGCTTCAGGTATCAATGATAAACGATAATGATGTAAATTTTGCACATGTCATTATTAGTGTTTGAGTATATATTATTTTTGACGAAAATTGTGTTAGGCACAAGCGACCAATTCCACCAAGAAGAGTGAAAAAAAGAGTGTGAGACGCAACACGGAGGAGGAGAACTCGGAGGATTTCATTGATCCCGATACTCCTTTTGGTGAGAAGAAAAAGCTGTCTCCTCAAATGGCAAAGCAGTATAACCCAAGTGCTGTGGAGAAGTCGTAAGCACTATGGTTCACACAATGTCGTGCTTCTCATTAATTTTATTTTGCACTTGGCTATATTCATCTATGCTTGCTTGTACAGGTGGTACTCATGGTGGGAGAAGTCAAGTTTTTTTGTGGCAGATTCTAGCAGCTCCAAATCGCCATTTGTGATTGTGAGTGTTATGCTCCACACGTTCTTTCTATGCTGGACTTCTATAGACTTGTGTGTTCATGTTTAAGTTCAAATAGGGCATAGTTAGCATTTTTTGGTTGTTTTGAAGTTGGAGTCTACGATAAAGCAAAACGATTGCTTTTTTTTTTTTTTTTTGGTTTTACATGATAATGTGTTTCAATCAGTAGAGGGACTGGTGAGGAGCCGGTAACTTTTATATACGCTTTGCAGGTCTTGCCTCCTCCAAATGTTACTGGGGCTCTTCATATAGGCCATGCTCTGACCGCTGCCATAGAGGTCCATCTTTTGTTGACCTTTTAGTTTGTTCTTCCATTTGCGGCCTTTTTAAAGGAATGTTAATGTGACGTGATTTCTACTAATTATAGGACACTGTAATACGATGGCGGAGAATGTCTGGCTACAATACCCTATGGGTCCCCGGAATGGACCATGCTGGGATAGCAACACAGGTTAGCTTCCTTTCCAAGTAAGTTATTGAAAGTTAGACTTGTAATATTCTACTAATATCATCATTTTGTTAATTAATCTAAATTCTGGACTTTTTATTTTTATTTTTTTGAATGGATTGTGTCATGGTATGCCACTTTTTGGAATGTATGTACCTACTTTATTTGTGCATCAAACTTTCTCGTGAAACATGCTGGATATTATCGTTTATATCACCTTCTTTTTTTTTTCTTTTGAAATGGTTTTTATCAACCTTCATTTACTTGAGCTTGTAATCTCCTTTTATACAGGGTTAAGATCTGTCAAAGTTGTTTTCCGTGTTTACTTTATTTTTTCTCCCCTGTTTTTGTAGCTTCACATTTCAATTATGCTGCTATAGCAGTTTTTATGCTCGCATGTACATTGATGTGACCATTGTAGTGTCTTTTGCCTTAGTCTGAATGTGTAAAGAATAACTCGTTGCTTGGTCAAGGTTTATTTATATGTCACTGTCATGCTTGTATTCGTGATTCATGACATGTTCTTGCACATGAACAATATTTCTTCTTGGCTTATGCTTAGGTGTATGCTCATGATTTCCGACTGGATTTAGATTTTTTTTTTTCGCCATGTGAATCCAGTACTAAGTTAACCCATATGATTTTGTGCTTTTACATAGGTGGTTGTGGAAAAGAAGCTAATGCGTGAACGTAAATTGACGAGGCACGATATTGGTCGTGAACAATTTGTCTCAGAAGTGAGTTTGAACTCTGATTTTGTTATGATCTCTCCCAGCATATTTCAAGTTTCTATTCTCATGGTATATTTATTTTGTTGGTTCTTGTATTTTTGATCCGAAGGTTTGGAATTGGAAAGACAAGTATGGGGGAACAATATTACAACAACTACGTCGTTTAGGCGCCTCTTTGGATTGGTCCCGTGAGGTAAGATCAAAGTCTCTTAACCTGGCTAGCTTGGTGTTTGGTAGAGTTTACTATGATGAACTCTCTCTGGTTTTAATTATGTATTCTAATTTTCCATTTTTTCCTTATCCCATTCAGTGCTTTACAATGGATGAGAAAAGATCAAGGGCTGTGACAGAGGCTTTTGTTAGGCTTTACAAGGAAGGCCTTATTTACAGGTATGATTGACATAGGATATCAATCATGCATTTCTGACTTAATCTATCTATTTGACTATAATGTGTGCATTTTTTTTATCTTTTTTGTGAATGTTTTATACCTTTGATTTCTCTTTTGCCCATTTCTTTTTGTTTGACTTGATTAGTATCCTTTTTGCACTTACGCTCATTCTTTGCTTTTGCAGGGATATTCGCCTAGTAAATTGGGATTGTGTCTTGCGAACAGCAGTGTCTGATCTTGAGGTATTCCTTGTAGTTTAATTGGCTTTCTTTTTTCAAATTTGTGCTGTATTTAAGGCATCTGCTAATTTTGCTTTCGATGTCAGGTGGAGTATGAAGATATCAAAGAAAGGACTCTGCGGAAGGTTCCGGGATATGAGGAACCTGTTGAATTTGGTGTTTTAACTTCATTTGCTTATCCTTTGGAAGAAAAAGAGCTAGGCGAGATTGTTGTGGCCACTACTAGAGTGGAAACAATGCTTGGGGACACAGCGATTGCTGTGCATCCTGATGATAAAAGGTACCATTGTCTTCATGGAAAATTTGCTGTTCATCCTTTCAATGGGAGACGCATTCCTATAGTTTGTGATGCCATTCTTGTTGATCCAGAGTTTGGAACTGGTGCTGTGAAGGTACAAGTTATTCCTAAGCTTATTATGCTTGCCGAATTTTAGATTTTTCACTTCAGGCTGCAGAAAGAAAATGATAATCCTTTTTTTGCATCTGCAGATTACACCCGCTCATGATCCTAATGATTTTGAAGTTGGAAAGCGTCATAAACTTGAGTTTATTAGCATTTTCACTGATGATGGGAAAATAAATGACAATGGTGGCTCGGAGTTTGCTGGGATGCCACGTTTTAAGGCCCGAGAGGCAGTTACTGAAGCATTGAAAAAGAAGGTATTGCTTTTAAAGTATATCTATTAATCAGTTGAAAGTGGGACTATGAAATTCATTCCTTTCAGCATACTTTACAGATGGCCGTATAGGATTTCAGGATAGCAAGTAGACTAGTTACTTTAGTGAGGGACCTCCTATCATTGCTAGTACTTCCACTGACACATATATTATACCATGTGTTGAATGCAGAACTCTTGTTCCATCACTTATCAAAGTTTACACTACAGTCACTTGATGGGGCCTTTATCATCTTTGAATGAGCCTTTTTCATTTTTTCTTTTGAAGTTTCCTTGGACGTGATTGTTGTTACCTTTTTATATGGCTTGTGTTGTCTATGTCAATCATGTAAGCAATCAATATGTCTTGTGGTTCATTATATTCATTGTTGGTATAGCAATACATTCTGCATAGTTATAGAAGCGAAGAAGTGTTCATATGTAGTTGTACTTCTGTCTTTTAGCATATATGGTTCAATGAAGTTTCATTAACATAGTATTCTCTTTCATTTAGGGCCTATTTAAAGGAGCTAAAAACAACGAGATGCGCCTTGGCATCTGTTCTAGGAGCAATGATGTTATAGAACCCCTGATAAAGCCCCAATGGTACGTTAGCTGTGGTGGAATGGCAAAGGAATCTCTTAATGCTGCCTTGGATGATCAAAACAGGAAGCTCGAGTTCATCCCCAAGCAGTACATTGCAGACTGGAAGAGGTAGTTTTATATTTTGTTTACCTTGCATTATAAGAAATTTTGATCTATTAATCGTGAAGAGATCATAAATGCAGATTTTGAACGAGATTAATTCGGTCATCACTAGGGCTTGTTTTAGTGTCTGGTGGATATGTGTGATGAAAATGTCATGTATGCTCTATGGTGTAATCCTAAAATTGCTTAAAGCTTTTGTTTTAAAAAAACAGATGGCTTCAGAACATTCGTGATTGGTGCATCTCAAGGCAACTGTGGTGGGGCCACCAGATACCGGCATGGTATGTTGTTCTGGAGGATGATGATATGAAAGAAGTGGGGTCATATAATGACCGTGACCACTGGGTGGTTGCAAGAAATGAGGAAGAGGCTCAAGTACAGGCTAGTCAAATTCATGCTGGGAAGAAGTTCCAATTATATCAAGATCCAGACGTGCTCGACACTTGGTTTTCTTCTGGTCTATTCCCATTGTCTGTGCTTGGATGGCCGGATGAAACAGAAGATCTGAAGGCATTTTATCCAACTTCAGTTCTTGAAACTGGGCATGACATTTTGTTTTTCTGGGTTGCTCGTATGGTGATGCTTGGAATGAAATTGGGTGGTGATGTACCATTTAGAAATGTGGGTCAACTTTTTGCTATTATGCACACAAACAACCTAATTTTTTGTTTCACGTTGCATCATTCTTTTAAATTCACTACCCTGTTTTATGCTGATTTATCTAGCATGTTACTGAAGCAAGGTGTATGATTTATCTGCAGGTATATTTGCATCCAATGATTCGTGATGCACATGGGCGGAAGATGTCAAAGTCATTGGGAAATGTCATCGATCCCCTTGAAGTTATAAATGGTATAACCCTTGAAGGTCTCCACAAAAGGCTGGAAGAGGGTAATTTGGACCCTAAGGAATTAGCGCGAGCTAAAGATGGGCAGGTGAAGGACTTTCCTAATGGAATTGCTGAATGTGGTGCAGACGCTCTTCGCTTTGCTCTCATCTCCTACACAGCTCAGGTTTAGCATATTCCTTTATGTATTTCAGTTTAATTTCCTTATTGAAGTAGATTTGGTAATTTATCGTTGTTTTGTTGTTTTTATAGTCTGATAAAATAAATCTGGACATCCAAAGAGTTGTGGGTTATCGTCAGTGGTGCAATAAACTGTGGAATGCGATACGATTTGCTATGAGCAAGCTTGGAGATGATTATGTTCCGCCCTCAAATGTAAATCCAGAAGTCTTGCCATTTAGTTGCCAATGGATACTGACGGTATTAAATAAAGCAATAGCCAGGACAGTTTCATCATTGGAATTGTACGAGTTTTCAGATGCAGCCACTGCAGTTTATTCATGGTGGCAGTATCGCTTGTGCGATGTATTCATTGAACTAATTAAGCCCTATTTTTCTGGAAATGATCCGAAATTCGCATCTGAAAGGACTTGGGCACGAGACACGCTGTGGTTGTGTCTTGATAACGGGCTGCGGTTGCTCCATCCAATTATGCCATACGTTACAGAAGAATTGTGGCAGCGTCTTCCTTCTCCAGAAGGGGATCACAAGAGGGCAGCATCAATCATGATTAGCGAATACCCAGCTGTGGTAGAGGTCAGTTTAGTGTGGTTCTTTATAATTATGAAAATGTATGGTGCATTAGCTATTGGAAAAAGTTTATGGAGACAATTAAATTAATTGTGTAATCACATTTATTCTTCTAGGGCTGGACAAATGAAAGGGCGGAGCATGAGATGGATCTCATCGAGGCTGCTGTAAAATCTCTTCGATCGCTTGCAAAAGAAAGCCGTGAAAGGTAAATCTTTTCAATTGCCTTTTTTTTTCCTTGATTGTTGTAGAAGGTATTGCCAAAAGGGGTTATGCACTCTTGGTGTAATCTTATATCTTTGTTAGTCATTGGTTAAGTCAATTCAAGGATTTACTTACCCTCTTTCTTTTTTCTTTTTTAAATTTTCAGACGGCCAGCTTACGTGCAAAGCCGAACAATTCCGGTCGCAGAGATTATTGACAAACATAAACTGGAGATCATAACTCTAGCCAATTTATCATCTCTGACTGTACGTATCATGTACATTTAGGGCAACTTTTACTTTGCATTAGAGAGAAAGAGAAAGTAAGGAGTGGTTCTCTTTCCTTTTAATAATATGTTTATAAAATAAGTATTGAGAGTTTTTAAGCTCCATACAATATAGGGAATGTCAATGCTAAATTTATGTAGATGTCTAAATTCAAGTCTCATTATTCAATGGTTTTTTAGTATGTAAAAAAAAAATACTTAAGTAATTATATTGAGCAAGGTTTGCCATTTTCTAAGTAAATATAAGAAAGGGAATGTGATTGGTTTCCTGCTACATCATCAAATGGATAATAAGTAAGCACTAGAAATGGAATAAATGATCCTCATTGCTATACTTTGTTTTCTAATCCTCTTACCTTTGACATTACATTTATTTATGGTTTGATAAACGCGCCCTTAAAGTGTGCTTCTATGTAAATATACATATGGCCCTTTTTCAAGCTGTGATTTTTTTTTTCTCCAACAGGTTATTGCTGAAGACGGTGCTGCTCCGGCCGGATATGGAGTATCCGTTGTGAATGAGCACCTCTCAGTGTATTTGAATGTTCAAGGATCTCTTTCTGCTGAAGCAGAACGCGAGAGGATCGGGAAAAAAATGGACGAGGTTCAAAAGTGAGTCGGTCAACAAATTCCTTCATATTAGTTAACTTTAAATAATCTCTTTCCCATCTTGTATGGATATTTTTTTTTTAAATACAATATTTTCTATGACGTGGTTTGTCACTTTAACTAACTTGATAACAATTGAATTTCTTTCCTTCTTTTAACAGGCAAAAGGAGAAGCTATCGAAGAAGATGAGTGATTCTCGGTACAGAGAAAAGGTGCCATCACATATTCAAGAAGACGACGCGGCGAAGCTGAGCTCGCTCGAGCAGGAGTTCGCGTCTCTTCAACTGGCAAGCGAGCATGTTCAAGACCAACTGACATGATTGTGTTGTTTTTGTTTTTTGTTTTTATTATTTATCTACTGTGTTTTGTCTGGAAAGAATAAATTTTGTCTAACAATTCAATTTACTCCTTGAAAACGTTATTCAAGTCTGTGGTCTGCAGTGAATTTTTTTTTTTGGAGAAAAATTAGTTTTGTTTTCCCTTCTTTTTTTTTTTCTATATTTGTTTAGGTAGGATGCACAGTTTAAATTAGAATACGACCAACAATAGGCAGGAAAAAAGAAAAAAATTTACTTGGAAACTCAAAAAAGTATGCATTAAGTGGCAGCGACCATAAAGGTGTAGAGTTTGAAGAGTTTGAGTCCTTCACACTTAATTTCAAAAAAGAGAGAGTATATGTTAACAATAGTTCAAGACAAAAGATTGCATTTAATCAAAAATGCATGAAACACTCTAGAGTATAAGTTAACAAAATAAAGAAATTAAATGAATTGAAACCTAATAAAACATCTTGAAATTGAAAAAAGCGTATCATTATAGCTAATTGTTGTAATAAGTGTTGGCGTGAAGGAAAAAAGAGAAGCAATGAAGAAGAGAGAGAGAGAGAGAGAGAGAGAGAGAGAGAGAAGAGTTAAATATAGAGGGGGGAAAAAAGAAAGAAGAAACATCAAAAAGCGTATGGAAAACAAAAAAGAGTTAAAATATAAGGGGGTGAAAGCAAAGAAACGAGAAAAAAAGGAAGCATCAAAAGGGTGGGTAAAGGACTGCAAAAAGTGTACAATATAGCTCTCATCCACTCTTTTATATATCTAGGACGTGCCATATTAAAAAAATATCACATTCAAGTAAAAAAAAATTAAAATAAAAGTCTTACTAGGTAAAAAAAAAAATATAGATATTAGTTAATTTTTTATTATTTTGGTAGAGAATGCAAGTGTGGTTGAAGAGTGTTGAGAGGATGCTAGTTGGAGTGAGAAAAAGAGTTGAGAAATAGAAGGAAATTTTGAGAAATGGGAAAAAAAAAACCTTTTTTTACTACTAAAAATAAACAGAGAAGTGGTATCTTCTCTTTTTATATATTTAGGATTTAGGATTTAAGATATGAAAAAAAAAAAGCTGTCGCATAAAATACTAGTATTTGGCTTTGCCTGCATACAATCTTTGCGAATTTCCATGTACACTCGCATACATTTTTATTATCATATGACATTATTCCTTCGGACGTTTCATAACACTATATTATAAATAGTAGCATCCGTACAAGACAAAAAAATTCAAGTACGGAATTCGCTTCCTGACTAGACATTTTAAAAAAGCCAAACCAAAATGAGAAAAGACTTATGACAACCTTCTTCACGCGTCATAGCCGAAATTAGTAAAGTGGTTGACACGTTGGTTTGCAATTGGTAACCGACAGTTGTGATTTCCATAAAGATATTTATGCTATTAGGATAAGGAAACTAATTAAATCGAATAGCTCCACAACGACATGTCAGCATAAGCTTCCACGTCATCACTGCAGTAGCCATGTTCCATACAGTGGGGAGGTGGAGGCAACAGCATTCCCTCGGCCATGTTTGTGAGCAGCCCCGGCATCCCAAACACCGCCTCCTCATCCATAAAAAACAGGTTCTCCTCCCCCTCCCCCGCCCCCGCCGTTGCCTCCTCCATCGGCTTTTCGGCAGACTCCTTCCCCATGTCTGCGTGACGGAACGCCTCCGCGGCCTCGGAGGCCGCCTTCTGGATGTCCTTGGCGTCGGTGGAGGCCGGCACGGGCAGCCGCCAAGCCGAGTCGGCGAAATTGAGGCACGCCGAGCGTCCCCTAAGCGCAATGGCCGCCACGTCGTGGGCACGCGCCGCCATCTCGGGGGTGGGGAAGGTCCCAAGCCAAATCCTAGTCTTCTTGCTGGGCTCCCTCACCTCGCAAACCCACTTACCGGAGTTCCTCCTCCTGACACCCCGGTACACTGGGTGCCGAGTCTCCTTGAACTTCTTCCGACCGGCCCGCTTCTTCGGACAGGTAGAAGCCAACATGACCTCTTCGTCCGAGAAGTTCATTCGTCGACCGCCGCCGCTGTCGGACGGGGACATCGAATCCGATGCCTCGAAGGAATAGACATCGGATGCAGTGCAGGAGGAGTACTGACTGTACTCCGAAGTGGAAAAGAAAGCATCCATGAAAGAAAGTAACTGAAGTTTACTAATCTAGGAAACTTTTTGACACTACTTAGTAGTAGTGGTAGTAGTGGTAGTAGTAGTATATATTAGTAGACAATTGGAGTTGTGATAATAACATAAGGTTTGGTTTTCAGGAATTATGAGTATAGAATAATTAAACACGGTGTGGTGATGAGGAGCCAGGCTGGGATTTGGGAAGTATGGGAAGTGCCCCACGGTTTGGACGAGGATTTTAAGATTTGGGGCAACTGCTCAACTGTTTCGTTGTGTGGGGGAAAAGTTGAAAGGGTCCAGTGCCCAGCTGGTTTAAGCCAAGTAGCCAACTTGACAAGTTGTGGGCTTTTGACATGTGTCCTAATTAATTTGACCATATCATTGTTATTATTTTTTATGTATATTGTATACATCTTTCAATTTATGTGATCTTGGGGGAGGAATTTTGACTGGTTCTAGTGGATGAATCTGTGTGGGCCATGGTGTCAAGTCAAGGGTCGGTCGCACTCACTGTCATTCCTACTATATTTTTATTAGTTTTGCTTATAAAGCCACTAACTTGCTTATCCATTCCTTTCTCGTGCTTATCTGTTACGAGGTGACAAGTATTACTCGGCGATTATTTTTCATAATAGCTTTGGAAAAATTCAATAAATAATCTCTGATTTTTTAAATACCATAATTATTTTTTACATTTGAACTAATTAAAAAATATATATTTATAAATTAAAACCCAGCCCTCTTAACTTCATTATATGAAAACTAACTTTTATCATTTTATATTTTTATATTATCTTAAATGTTAACCAACTAAAAATTAAAATTAATTATAAATTAAAAAATAAAAACAAAATTGAGAAAATTAATTTGGAAGAATGAGAAAAATATCAGATTTTAAAACTTTTTTAAGTAAATATAAAATTTAAAAATATTTGTAATAAATATCATATTTATGATGTAAATAACTTATTTACTATATAAATAAAAAATATTTACATTGCAAATAATGAGTAAATACATTATTTGTACCGTGAATCTATTTATTGTGTAAATATGAATTATTTACACTGTAAACAAAGAGGCATATAAATAATATAAATAATTCTTAGTTATACTATAAATTTAACATTTACAACATATATTTTTAAAACCTACTTCTTTACTACAATTAGTTTTGAAAAAGTTACATTTCCTACAATTTTTGAATTACCTTGTTGGTTTTGAGCATCTCGATGCTATAACTGTAACACCCGCCATATTTTTATGTAATGGTTAATGATAGATAATTAACGATGTTAAGTATTTTATTATGAAATAATGTTACTAATTATGTTATTTTAAGTATATATGGTGATAGGTGACGGTCACGTAAAATTGATATGCTCAAGGTGTTCATGTCATTTATGATATACACAAGGTAGATATTGAATGATTGTTTGTGTGTAGTATTGTATGTGACACTTTGGCAGGCCGAAGTTTCAAATTCGGTAGGCCAAATATTGCTGATGAGAAGTTAATAGAAACTCTTCAAAATTTGTGACAATAATGATTATTGTAATTGGATGAAATATTCTGATTGATTGACACATAAATGGTTTATTTCCTTATTTTATGTAATGGATAATTTGACTTTTGGATGGCTTGATCATTTGATAAGGTTTCTTATTTTGAAATTGTGAAATATGGTAAGTAGAATAAATTCTTGGAAACCTTGACTTTGCTTCTCAATTCTCTCCGTTTACCCACGTGAAATGCATAATTTTTTTACAATTGCTGCTGCAAATATAGAGAATATTGTTGACTTCTCATAGCATTGTTCTCATTCACGTAAAAATTTATGAAAATGAATTGAAAAATTTCATGATAATATCATGTGTATTTTGTGAGTTATTAAACTTTCTTCAAACTAGGTTTTTATAGTTGTGAACTTGCAAACTTTGGACCTCTTGTTTCTTTGACTTTTTATTGTGTCTAAATGATTTTTTTGGTCACGGAATTTTTGCAGTAGGATATTATTATGTATATAGCTTGTCACAAAAATTTTGAGATCAAAATTATTTTCGTGGTATTTTTCTTAAATGCTAGTTTGAAAGGTGTTTGTAGCCCATGTTTGTAAAATCAGTTTTACTACTGACTTCAATTGTGTATTTTGACCTACTCCGATTTTTGTTGAAGCCAATTTTTGAATATTTTATAGATTTATGTGTCTATTATAGTATTAATTTTTGTAGATTTTTCTACAGCATCAATAATGTGATAAACAAATTTGAGCTGAGGGTTGTTCACTGCTTAACTATTGCTGGTAGATTTTGTATCATGAAATTTGTGACTTGTTTTAAATATCAAATGAAATTTTTATAGCCAATAAAAAATCATGGTATTATGTTTATATGTTAACTTTGTCCGTACCAAGTTTAGTGCTTGAATTGTGTGCGAATTATGAGATATTGGACTATGAATTCATACGGGTCAGACAACATTTGTATTGGCAGTTTTGCTGAAATGTTTTTTTTTTTTTTTGAGATAGATAAAATGTGTTTTGAATTATGTTCTTAAGATAAGCATTTATGAGTATATTGTGTGGTATTGAATGATATCATGGAGAAGAATATTAATTTCTTGTGTATATGAATGGTTGACATGAACATTCCAAGAGGCGAGTACATCAAGACGGCGGCGACGTCATCTAAATTAAGGTGTAGTAAGCAAGCTAGTTAAGTAAGTATATTCTCTCCTGCAACATAATAAAGTTTATGAAAAGTTTAAAATCTATATTCATGACAGTTTTATGATAATTTCTATGATAATTATATATGATGTTTCATTATGAAAGTTTTGAGGTATAAAAAGTTTATGCATGTTTCAATGATGACGTATTTCAAAGTATAAAAGTATATATATGTATATATGTATCATCTAAATAAGTGTTGCACACCCCATGTTATGTTATGCTTATGTTTATGATGTCATGTTTGGTTTGGAATTAGTTACCCCTCTCTTCTCATGCCGACGCGCCTACGATAATGAAAATGGTGCAATACTTGGGTCCTTAAAGATAAAATAAATGAAGTTTTAATATGGATAATGTAAAGAAATATATGTTCTATATAAAACGGTGCCTAGTGCACACTATGTTGTTGATGATTATGATTTCAATGTTTTATAAAGATGTTTATAAAATGTTTTATCTTGTGAGATTGTAAGTGTACTTACAAAGCGTTTTGCTTACTTAGTTTTACATCATGTTGCAAATAGAGGTAAAAAGTTCATGGATTAGGTGGAAGGCAAGAAGGGCATGTGAGCTATGCATGATAGATTGAAAACAGAAAATGCTAAGAAAGAAGTTTTAAAATTTTTAAAGTATGATTTTATTGCTTTGTATGTTTAATTTTTCCACACTTTGAGATATTTGGGACTTGTTTTAATTTACTTTTGTTTTAAACAGAAGATCAGCTTACCGATAATTACTGGTTGGTCTATTGATGTTAGCATCGGCCTACCGATTTTTTTGTATCGGCCTGTCAAACATAGTATTTTAAAACTCTGATTTTGTAGGGTTTCGGACGCTCTGCCGGTGGTTGAAGTTCAGACTGCCGGTCATGTTCAGCCTACTGGTGTTCGGAGTTCGGCCTACTAAACTATGAACAGAATTAAATGATGATTTTAAATTCTATTTGCATTATGGCTTTGTTAATTTGGTATTGATAAATTATTTAAACAAATATAAATTTTTTGAAATATTGATATTTAGTAAAAAAAGATGTATGCATGGATATTGGGATAAGTTTAATAAACCTTACCTCATTTAAATGGTTAATTTTAAAAGTAATAAAAATGGGGATGAATGTAACGACATCTGTGACGTCCGTAAAGGGACGTTACAATAATCATGAAATATCTTTTTCATCTTCATTGGGTTAAAATCCTACTACTCATAAAACAATGGGATCTAGTCTAGTTTATAGTGCACCTCAATAACACTAAAACCTCCACCAGTCACAAAACAATAATACTTAGTCTAGTTTATAGTGTACATTTTAGACCGAGACCTATTGTTTTGTAAATAGCTGAGTTTTGACCCCTTGAGTTAAATAGGAGTGCTATGTGTTCATATGTTGGAAAGTTGCCATCACTGACAATGTAAAAAACAACTTTATGATGATGGACATGAACAACTTCATGTAAAATAAAGATAGATATTCTAATTTTATTTTGCAATTTTTTTTATTTTTAAAATTGATATTGTTTATTTTCTTTATTCAATAATGCTTTAATAATGTATCAATACAATATAGAGAGTGTAGTTTTGGTATTTAAAAATATTTTAGTAGGTTCAAAGGGTTTTTTTTTTTTAAATCTTTACAAAAATAGAAAGAATACCTTTTCACTTAATTTAAACCCATAGAATATTTTATGATATTTTGAAAAAAAAAAAACCTAAAGAACTACTTTTTGGGTTTTCTTATTAGTTTTTCTAGAACTTTCTCTTAAGAGTTAATAAAACATAAAAGATAAATTTTGATTTGTTCATGGACTTTGGTCATGGCTCATTACCTACTTATAATAGAAAAAATTTTAAAATTAATTACAGGAACATTTTTAAATTTAAGGAAGAACTCTTTATATGAGTTAAAAAGTTTAAAAAGAGTTAATTACATAATTGTACTTCTTAGTTTTAACTATTTTTAAATTTGTCCTTATGTTTTTAGAAACTATAAAGGAGTTCTTTGAATTTTAAAAACTTATTTTAATTTCATTCATACCAACAGAAAAAAAGAATAAGGAGGAAATTAGACCATCATTTATTAGGAATAAAAATAAATAAACCAAAATGTAACAATGTTTAGTAAATAGCTCACTTGGATTAAAATAAAGTTTATTTTGGTATACAATGACATAGACGAAAACTTAAAGTAACAAAAAGATAAGAAAAAAAAAAACAAAAAGATAGAGAAGAAAAAAAGAAGAAAAAGAAAGAGACAAAAAGAGAAATTCAAGTGTTTAAAAAAAGTACGTGATTCTAAAAATGATATGTACTTAAATATTTTTAAAAGTGTGCTATTTGCTTACATTAAGAATTGAAACTGTGTTATTTAGCACAATTTTCCTAAAAAAATTAGACAAAACAACATGATTGCCCTTAAATAGTTACAAAAAATTATATATGTTAAAAACATAAAAAAAAACCTAAAACTAAACATCAATTTTTTTAAAAGATCTTAAATTTTATGACTTAAAATTTTAAAATATATTTTTTAAAAATTTTCTAAAAAAGAAACATATTTTTTATAAACAAATTAGGTTTAGTTAAGAGTATTTTTATTTTATCTCTATTTTTTTGGTTAAAAAAGTCTGTGAAAGATAAAATTAAAAAAAATTTTCAACTTTAAAAGATACATTTGTAATTTCTAAAAACAGAGGTATAAATTGAGATATGATAAAAATTAGAAGGTATAATTATATAATCAACTTAAAAAATTAAGATATTTATAAAACAAAAGTACTAATAACCTAACAAAGACTTCTTTAATAGGAGCCTCTATCGGTAGTGTATATTTTGAAACCATTAAATATAATTAAAACCATTTTTTTCTTATAAATCTGATGGTAGCTTCATGGGAATTTTTTTTAATCTCACTAATAAAATGCCCAAACTATACAAGAACTTAGATGTGTATTTTATAAGCTTGTGTGTGTGTGTGTGTGTGTATTTGCTTTTATGTTTAGGCTATTTTGGTTGTTAGTCTAAGAAGGACAAAATAAGCATTTGTTGAGTTCTAGTGATTTGCCTTGCTTGACTATTTTTGCTCACGCTTTTTTAGATATTAGCAAACGAGTACTGTCCGAGGAATTAACGATCAATATTAGGAGCTACAAAGCATCGGCCAGTAATATGATTCAGCGTGGCGAGAAGGTTGGTGGAAGGTTCTGAAACGTCTAGAGAAGACAGAAGGACGAGCTTACGTGGCACCAAACAATTAAGAAAAGGTACGGAGAGACAACTTTGGAGAATAGCGTCACACAAACACGGTTGACAGTTAATAACCGCTTGTTGTATTCCCTTTTTTTCATCATTATTTTATTATTATTATTATTATTTTTATTTTTAGAGGGATTTCGAACGACGCACAGCCGGTAGTTTTTCCGCGGAAACGCGTTGGTCTGGTTGTTTCCCTTTACAAACAAAAATCGAGCTGCTGGGTCCCACCTCCAAAGATTTAAATTTCATTCTAATTTCTTGGCCGGTTCCACCTATGTATAATTCTCAAATATACAATTGACATTTGCAAACCAAGGAAGTTGGAGAGGAAGGCGAGGATGTCATTTTCTTTGCCACACTTTTTTCCCTCCATGTCCGTCCTAGTTTTCTAGATAGCCAAACACGCAAGTGGGTGAGAAAAAGAAAAGTATTATATCCTATATATATATATATATATATTATCTACATGGATAGATTAGGACATGGCGACGGTGCATGACAACATGAAAAGAACAAAAAATAGCCAACTGTAGTAGTTTTTGGATTTTTAACTTATTGGTTTAGTGGTCTGTTTTCTAAATTAAAGCAATGACATATTTTTCATATATATATATATATATTGTAAATGGATTCGAATAAGTGAATTGATTTGAGTTTGTGTGATTTGAATTAAGATTTGAGTTAGTGATTTATATTGTTATTCGAATTGGTGTTTGAATATGCATTTATGTTTTAATTTGAGTATGGAATAAAATTGAAATTTGTGTTTGGAGAGCTAGTGAAAATAGTTTTTGATTTATTAAAAAATCAAATAAAATCTTAATAAAAATGATCCTAAAAAAATTGCAATATGGATATTAATTTATTCATCTCTTCACTAGAAACACAATGAAAAAAGAATCATCTCAGTTGGATATTAAATGAAGAAATTATGATTTTTTTTCCTCAAATATAAAAGAGAGTTTTAATTTATCCTATAGCAGAGATATCTGAGTAAGTTTAGAGAGATAAGAACTTTAAAAACTTAAATTCTTGATATAAAGAATTCAAATTTTTTAAAAAATAAACATATATTTAAAAAATTTTTGATATTTAAATTTAAATTTAAATCTATTAAATTTAAATAATACTTAAAATAAATAGACTTTAGTTGCTTTTCGCAAACATAGCAAAAACGATAGTACCATTTGGAAGAATCTTTGTAGGGGCTAGGCAACTTGTAATTATTATGATCAGTTAATTGCAAAATACATATATGTGACTTGGTCAAGATATAGACGTAGAAATAATACAATTGTATTTATTTGTCCTTTTCATTCATTCATTAATAAGTAATTCGTCAGTTCTTTTAATAAGGGTCCTATATATGTCCTTTAAAAAGTAGAAACTCGTCTGAATTAAATGGATCTATGCAGATCTAACGATATATAGCTTACACACACACACACATATATAGTTTGTAATATATTTCCCTCCTGCTAGATATCTTCATGAGCTTGAGGGTGATCTTATTGTGAATAAATTAACAAACATTTTTTTTTAAATTAGCATTTAGTTCAAGTCTAATAGAATATTTGATAAGATGGTTAGAACTATTTTTACTGTAATATATAAAAACTTTATATTGTAGTATTTTTTTATTGTTATTATAACATGTGAGAGTTTTATATTATTTATAACTGAAAAAATAGTCTAGACTAATCTGCTAAACACCCCATAAATTACTTCTAAACGGTTTAGTTGTTAAAATGTTGCAGAAAATTTTGAACAGGCTAGTCAGATCATTATTATTTTTATTCATTGAACGTTTAAAATTGAAATGCACATTATATATATATATATAGATATATTTAAACCGGGCTCTCTTTGAATTTCGAGGAAAGCCCAACAATAAATAATAAGGTTGACGTACGTACAGGTACAGCGCAGCAAAATAATGCGCCTGCAGGGTCCTACTAGCAATATTAATGTATACGCCTTGTTTTTATATTTATATATGTATTTATGTATTATATTCTCTCTATATATAAGTCATACAATGTCTTAATTACGTGGAAATGTACTTCTTTCTTTTTCTTTCGCTTTTCCTTGAAAATTCTGTCCATAGTTATAACAATCAGAAGGAATTATGCCTATACCTACACTTAGATTAGCAAAAACTATTATGGTGTTATAAAGTGCTAAAAATGAGATACAGGTAAAACTCTTCATGCTTATACAATAATTTCAGTTTAAACTCCCATTTTTAACTTATTTTTTAAACGGTCTAAATATTATGTGTTTTTTTAATAATTGATAAGCGTTTGGTAAAATGTTGTATTTTGCAGATCAGAAAACCATGGGAAGGGCAGTTACAGCCCCTAAGCTTCTGTGATTTTTGGATGTCGTCACTCGTGACATAATGTCCCTTTTCCAGCTAAGTTTATAAAAATTAGAGCAAATTAATTAAGTAGGATTTTCTCTCTCTAACAATTGAAAAATCTCGCTTTGTTTATTTGCAGTTTTGCATCAGAAACCCCACAAGCTGCCACAAAATGCTCTATGTACACACGCACGTACATATATACATTTGTGCTTGTGTATATTATGTATGACTTATTCAAAAAGGGAAATATAAGCTTTTCTCTCATGTAATGTTCTCTTCTTCTTTAGGTTTTTGAAAATGGTCTTCTTCAGCCGCTTTTGGAATCGTGTTTTCCTTTCCCCCATATGATCAATTGAACCTAGCTACCTATTTGCTATTTTATAAACCGATAGCATATTTTCAACGTTTAAGAGCCAATCTAATCCAGCTGATATAAAAAAAAATAGTTGATATATATAAAAAAAAAAAACTAATCTAGTTGATATAGAAAAAAAAATCTAATCTAGTTGGTATAAAAAAAATCTAGTTGATATAAAAAAAAAAATCTAATCTAGTTGATATGAAAAAAAAATCTAATCTAGTTTATATTGTTAAGCTTCGCATATCCCGGCCCCTACTCATTGAATGGTAATTTTTTCTATCCAATAATAATCTAGTGTCTTTGGACAATCTTGATCACACCCTTTTTTGATCCTATCATAATTTTTACTTTATATAAATCATCCTCTCTTGGAAATAGAAAAAGAAGAAATTTTTATATGTTCCTTTTTAATCTGCAATGATTGTCACTATCTTTTTCCCCAAGTCTCGCACTGCAAAATAAGAGCCTCAATGAATGTGTGTAATTATGTCATGTTAATGTGATTTAAAAAAGTTTTAATTTTTTTTTATAGTTTTAGATTTGAGTCCATTAAATAATACTGCATAATGTGATTTGTTAAATGTTGTTTGAGACAAAAAATTGAACATATATATATATATATAGAGAGAGAGAGAGAGAGAAAGAGAGAGAGAGATCTTCATGTACTGTAATATAGTACTCCATGTACTATTTTTTTATCAAAAATAATTTTGTTTCATTTGTACATAATTCAGATTTTAGATGGCACTTATGATTGTGACAGTATGGCTGGGTGATGATCTTAAATATGTTGATTTTTTGAAATGAACGTCTTCGTTTTGTAAAATGCGACATCGAATGTAAGCTCTCTTTGGTATGTAATCAATGGTTCGACCGCTAGATGATTCTTATTAAAAGTCTTAAATGTGAAAAATGTGAAGGTTTATACTTTTAACATAACTTAATGCTCAATTTAGAATGCCTAAGATCACGTTAACATGTAGTCTTAACTAGCATATTTAATGGGGTTGGATAATACACTCTTTGTCAAAAGTTAAGCTTTCAACAAACATTTATATCAGTATCTGGAAAGCCCTTGATCTCCTTAATTAGTAATACTAAGAGTGGTATGTTAACACTGGTTGTCCTTTTTCTAGACATTAGTCTTTTTCTTAAAAAAAAAACCTCTTTATTTTCTTTCTAGTGAAAGGGCACACCCAATAATTAAGAGGAATGGATTAGTACGTACTGTTTTCTCTTATTGGTAAAAAAATACATCTTATTTTTTATCCTCAAAAGATTCAAAAGTGAATTTGATGAGATAATTTTTCTTTTGTCTGCAGACAGAGATGGATAAGAGCTGGGAGCATTATTGTTTGTTAACAGGCACAAATGTTGATTATTTATATCTTAAATATAGCATTGATTGCCGGAGAATTCAGGAAACACTTTCATAGACCAATAGGGGTATTACAGTCTTGACAATCTGATCTTTCTTCCAACTATAGCCACGAACTTTTTTCCCCTTCTTTTTGGTCAGCTAATTGTAATTCTGATTATCAAATATACAGTCTGGTCAAAAGATAAATAAATAAATAAAGCAAAAGAGGAAATGTAGAACCTGCTAGTTCTTCCCTCAATTAGCTATATAGGTAAAACTTATGAAAAGGTTTCTGACTCTACACAGAAGTCAGAATGTATAGCATCGAACCTAAATATCATTTACCTTTAAAAAAGTAAAAATAAAAAATTTGTGATATCAGAATTCGGCTGACAAATGAATTCCCTTTAATGATCACTGCACAAGAATTAGGTTACCAGCAATAACAAAAACTAAAGCATTTAACCCACAATAGTACTAGCTAAACTGAAATGTTAATCAAAGATATTCAACCGTGGGTTACCTGCAAAGCATCCTCCTCTAGAATTAAACATGAACTTACATAGTAATAACAGAATTTGATAATTAGTCGGTGACGTTACATGACCTTGTCCATACTGTTGGATTTTAAGTCTATTAATTGTTGATTGCAATTGTTTGTTTATATAAATATAAATATATATGTATGTATGTATGTATATATATATATTATATTTAAGGTGTTTGGGAGAGTGGATCAAACTACTAAGTTTAAACCGCAACATTATAGTATATAAGAGCTTTATATTATAGGATATTTTTACTTTATACTGTAGCATTTAAAAGCCTTAAACTATTATAGTTCAAACTTATTAAGTGTTTGGGAGAACGGTTGGAATTGAAGATGTTGTTTTAAAAACTGTAGCATATGAAAGTTTTATACTGTAATCTTTTTTTTTTTTGTTTTTTTTCTGTAACTGCTTGAGTAGGTTCCAACCAAAATACTAAACAAAGGTTTAGAAGTTTAAACCACTGTTCTAAGCACTGTATTTGATTGGCTGAAAGAAAATATTTATCTATGCATAAACACGCACGTATATATAGCTTATTAGTACTGTAATACGTTTGTTTACCTAGATCTTGTTTCCCTTTAATCATTTTTCATGCATATTTTCGTCCTTTTTCTACTTTTAAGTTAAAGTCAAATGTGAATTTGCCATGCCTCTAATTGCTATATACATATTACATCCATTTGAAGACGCAGAAATGGGGGTTGAAGGACAAGGCCATATTGGTGGTTGTCAGGTGTGAATAGGGCCTCACCCTAGTGGCACACGGCCGATTTGCTGGCCTGTTGCTTTCTTTGTACCTCGTAGGTACTAATACTAAAAAAAAAGTTGCCTTTTACACTACGAGGTCGTTCTTTCTCTCTTCTTCTTCTTCTTCTTCTTTCTTTCTTTTTTTTTTTCTTCTAAATCAACCAATTGCAACTCTCCCCGTCCTCACTTTTCACAAAGACAATGAAAACATCATCCGTACTTAAAGTTCTACAGCTTAACATTTTAAGTATGAGAAATGGAAGATTGAAATCTACAAAATGTTAGCTTTACATACATATAAATGCAAATCAAAGTTTAATCTTATGCTTTTCTATAGGTTGATTTCATATGTACGAGGATGAGAATTAAATTTTTTCTATAACTAACATATATGCAATATGGTTTCACATGATTCCACAACTACATTAATTAGCCAGACCTCTTTTATATGTAGTTTATACCATTGGGTGAATAAAAGAATATAGGGTGTTTAGGAAAAGAGTTCGTAAAGTTTGAATAGCATATTGTAGCTAAGTATTTTAGAGTTTGAATAGTATGTTACAGTTTGTGAGAGTTTTATATTGTAGCATATGAAAGTTTTACACTATTTACGGGTAGAATTGGAGTTTAAACCATTCTCACAAACACCATAATTTTAGTACATATATACAACATTCTCCAAAGAATTATGACCTTAACATTCGGCACAAATTTTGCCTCTTGTCTGGGAACTTTTAGCGATATCTACCTTAATTAGAAGAAAACAAGTTGCTAATTGGTAGAGATTGATAAAAGAAATGATATCAATATCAGATTAATGTTTGTTTCATAAGGCCAAAGAAGGAGGCGCCTTCTCCAACCCCAACAAAAAGATATGTGGCCTTATCCTTTTGAGATTTGATCCGGATAGGTACTTCTGGCTCAACAAGGACCAGAAGCCAAAAAAAAAAAAAAAAAAAAAAAAAGAGGCAAATTAAGTTTCCAAATCTCTGATTGCGCACCTAAAATTGAAATGATATATATTATGTTGTTTCTGATAAATGCAGTATATATATACGTATATATGTACATATATATGCACACATACGCAATATAATAATATGATTCCGACAACATTATTGGTTAAGCATCAAGTATAAAGCACAAAACATAAATATTTTTGTTGGGAGCGGATCTAAGTAGCATACTCTATATTTAGTGATAGATATGT
Source organism: Artocarpus hirsutus (assembly GCA_946598075.1). Classification (NCBI taxonomy): domain Eukaryota; kingdom Viridiplantae; phylum Streptophyta; class Magnoliopsida; order Rosales; family Moraceae; genus Artocarpus; species Artocarpus hirsutus. The sequence goes on along the minus strand of CAMOHE010045312.1, from coordinate 93,696 downwards.
TTACAGTTACAGAAACCCTTCTATAGTAAAGATTTCAGACCTATATATATATATATGTATATATATATATGCTAATTTAACCCTCAATCCAAAAGTGGGAGGAAACAGTACTACTTGTCAACTGTAACCTAATAATAGAAAGAAGATGACCTATAATATGTATGAATTCAATTCGAGTTTGAAAAAACACCGATTCTTTCTTTTATAGTACTCTCTTTCCAAAAGAAGGGAAAGAGAAAAAGGCTTATCTTTAGAACGACAAACTAAATTTTCAGTTCTCAAATGATAGATAGATATATATGATCTAAACATATATACAAACTAGCTAGTAATTATATATATATATAGCATATATTTATAATGTGTTAGCGCAGCAGCAATTTAAAAGCAAAGCAAAAATCTCCTTTGCACGTGTAGATGTCTTGCTTTTTTTTACACGTACGGTTCGACACAGATTTATCAGCTGCAAAGACGTGTTGGAAATAACCCAAAAAAACCCAATTCCAAAAAAAGAAAATAAATAAAAAAAGCAAGCACACACCAGAAGCGAAAGAATAAGTACCTGAATTAACATACCGTACTTTTTCTTTTCTCTTCTCTTCTTCATCACTTCATATTAATGCTTTTCAATACCATTATTGATCGTGAATCTTAGTCACAACATTGTGAATTTTTCAAGTATAGCTCCACAGGCATTCTCCGTCTGAATTTTCTGGCGAGTCGTCGGACGACGGAGTGTTAATCCTCGGCGGGCTTACGAGCATTCCCTCCGCCATGTTCACCAGTAAATTTGGCATGTTCAAGATCGCTTCCTCGTCGATAAACTCCGCTCCGGCAGTTGCCGGTGTACTAATTTCATCATTCCCCGGCCAAGACGAAGGCTGTTTCGAATTCGATCCCTTTGGCTGCTGCTCGCTTGGACCGGCTTCTCCTTGCTGATTAGTACTTGCAATTTCCTCGGCGGATTCCGGCTGCTTTGGCTGCCTCGACTCGGCCGCCTTGGCTGCGGCGGCGCGTATGTCCGTGGCCGAGGTGGAAGCCGGTATCGGGTAAGCCGAGACGGAGGCGGGGAAGTTCAAGGCTGTATCGGGGCCCTTAAGAGCCAGCGCCGCCACATCGTAGGCGGCGGCGGCCATGTCCGGGGTCGGATACGTGCCGAGCCATATGCGAGTCGTCTTCCGGGGCTCCCGAATCTCCGAAACCCATTTCCCGCTCCTGCACCGGATCCCCCGGAACACCGGGTGGCTCCGCACCGAGCCGCGTGGCGACAGGACCTGCCTCTGCGGCGGAGGAAGAGGCGGGTCATGGGCTTGACCCGGCGGTTGTTGGTGGTCATGATGATGAACATAAAGAGAAAGAGAAGAAGGAGGAAGAGGGTCAGGTTGAGGGTCAGGAGTAGTAGGATGAGGAGGGACAATGAGTGATATAGATGGGTTGGGTGGCTGGTCACTTTTGGGCACTTCTGTTGGAGGATTAGCCATACAAGTAGTATTTCATACAATATTGTTTATATTTATATAACATTTCGCACATGGAGTAATAACCTACAAACGAACTTGGAGAAGTTTCATTATATATATATATATATATATGCATGTACAACACATCTGTATATATGTTGCGGCTTTAATTTTAGAGCCGAAAGGGAAACAAATATATATAGGAAGGACTAAGGAGCGTAGGAAAATCGCGGACCAGCTAGTTTTCCTTCTTTTTTTATTTTTATTTTTTATTTTTGGTTTTTATTATAATGTTGGATTTGATCATGTGTGGCTTTATTGTTGATAGTTTGAGTGCCAGATAGACATTTGATGTGAGGTTGAGGCCACAGAGAAAACACGTATTGGCCCAAAGGACTCAAAAATCTTAGCTAGCAATTAGCTGTAATTGTTATCTCTACTCGGCCGTGAATATTCATATTGAAGAAGAAGAAGATCATATAATCATTTCCTTTGTCTTTTCATATTTTATTAATATTTTGGTGGTTAATTTTGGTTTAGAGTACTCTTTGCCCCCACTTTTGCTTTTAGAATTTGTTTGCGATCATAATCAGATCTAATTAGTAGGTCATGCTTACCATTCAATTCCTTTCAATAAGTCCTTTGTGCATGTAGCTATGATCAAGAGTGCCTTTGGCAATATAGATAATATACTTTTACTTAATATTAAAATATGTAAGAGTTTTATATTATAACAGTTGACAGTTGAAACGGTATTGTCAAACACTGTTTAAGTAAAATTTTTTTCAAATCGTTAAATTTAATTATATTTCATTAATTTTATATACAATTTATTTTAATATAATTTTAATTAAATTTAACGTTTAGAAACATACAATTGATAATATTAATACTTCATTTTTTTCTTCAAGGTTGAAAGCTCCAAATTAAAGTAACAATATTTTTCATTCTTTTTCTTCTCAATGGAATTAAGGCCTAAGGTATAGTTAACAAAATTCTGTTTGGCAATACAATTAGTTTACTATTGTTTTATATTGAAGTATGTAAGAGTTTTATATTATAATAGTTGTAACGACATTGTCAAGCGCTGTTCAAGTAAAATTCTGTTTCAAACCATTAAATTTAATTATATTTCGTAAATATTATATACCATTTATTTTAATATAATTTTAATTAGATTTAACGTTTAGAATGAAAACATTAAGGCTTTATTTTTTTATTCAAGGTTGAAAGCTCCAAATTAAAATAACAATATTTTTCATTCTTTTTCTTCTTGATGGAATTAAGGCCTATGGTATAGTTAATTGAAGATATATTATTTAAATCGCCTTAATGGGGGTTACTCTTTTAATTAAGTAGGGGAAGCGAAACGTCTTCATGAACTGTTCTTGATGTAAGTTGGCCATTAATACATCACTGCATTGCAGATTTTATATATGTTTTTCTACATAAATGTCAATTATGGAAGAGATGGGCATAATTTGGGTATACTTAATGTGCATGGATTAATATATAGTTATGCATCTGCAAAAAAGTTAAGCTATTCCCATACGCATTTATTTAAAATCAAATCATAATACAAGATGTACACAATATTCTACACCAAATTAAAATCACTTATAAAAGAAAATATAACGCACAAGGACATGTGCATCACAATCCACGCCAAATGAAGTAAGAATTATAGGCTTTTTGCACTCTAATATTTAAATTAGTGAATTGAACTAATTATTCACAATTAGTACTGAAATTTCCTTTTTTTACTTTTTTGAATTTTGAATGCTTTTCGTTTTTCAAAACTATGTGGATATTGAAATGTTTGACCAACTAAACAAAGCAGCTTTTTCTTTTTTTTTTTTTTTCCTTTCCTTTTTTTAAATAGAGAAGACAAAGTTTGATATATATGGACAAATACTGGTAACAGAGATTGAAAATGTGTCCCTGCGGTATGTGATTCTATTATGGAGCGTTCTCAGTATATAATACACCAATATGTTAAAAAACTCAAGGTTATTCTGAATCGTTAAAGAAATCTCACGTCATATACATACATACGTACATACATATGTATCATGGAGGCCTTCTTTGACTAATTTGACTTGTAATTTTAACATTATTTATCTATATATATTTTGAAAGAACATATATTTATAGTAATTGGATTCTGTGACAAGAAATAAGTATCGATTTTTTTTTAGCAACAATAGATGTTGATGATCGTACCTTACGGTTGACTGTTAGATTTGAGTTGATTCAATTAAATGAAAATAAAGAAATTTTATGTGGCATATTAATGAAAGTTTGACAATTATAGACAAACAGTGTATTTTTATTTATTATTATTTTTTTGAAAACAGGAATTATATTTTATTAAGCAAAACACACCAATACAAATGATTTTATAGTACATGAGACAATACCTTCAATTTCAACTAGTTTTCTTAGTAAAATCATATAGAAGTTTGGGGAGAAAGAAGTATAAGGAGACGTTACAACTGAAAAATTTGTCAGCACATCAATAATAAAGCACACATAATGCTTATTTTGACAAGATCTCTACAATCGATGGATTTTTTCCGATTAATTGAGTGCATGTAATATGTAGTACTAAAGCCATCAATAACTCCGCATAAACAAAAGTCTAGTGAAGACAAAATGCGAACTAGGCACAATAAACCATAACTAAACTCAAAAAATAGGAAGACCACTTGTATTATTACAGACTTGAAACAAACACAAAAACTAAGGTGTGATGAAGATCACAACTATGTTATGTGGAAAAAGTAAAACTCAATCAACAACAAAGGAGATAACACCCTAGAAAAAAGAGAACCTATAGCTGCCGCCATCTAGCCAACTCATCAACGTCATGGTCCACCTAACAGCACCACCTTCCTTCTCTTGATATGGCAGTAGTCATCGACCATAGATTTGTCGAACCAGGGCACACCTCTTTCTCCATATTTTTCGACCATACATCTCGCCCCCCTCCCAAGGCACCAACCTAGATCTCCCCCACCCAAACCTCATTGGCTTGGTGCCTTGGACGCCCTCGAATGGATCCTATTGTTGTTGATCTTTTTGTTCCCAACACTTCCCGACCCAAGCCGCTCCAATTTGTCCTTCTACCTAGAGTTATCCCCATGTACGGCCAAAGATCCAGACACCTCACTCCTCTCAGAACCAAATCCTGACAACCAGCCTAAAGTTGACACCAAGCTCTGACTCTAAAGGAAGAGGGGTACGGTGTTGCAAAGACAACTCAAAACTCTTGTTGTTTGTGGAAAGAGTCTTTTTTTTTTTCACTTTTTCAAAAATTAAAAAAACAAAAAGACGATAATTATTGGTGGGATTTTCCACTGGCCCAATGAGACGTTGACATGTGTCATCTCATACCATTGACCTCGATGATCGTTAGAAATTGATTAGCAAAAACAAATGAGTGAAACAACCATAAGCTAGAGAACTTTGGTAGCTTCGAGTAAGGTCAAGATCTATCTCGATAAAAAGCATATCAAGAAGGATCTTGACCTAAGTAAATCTGAAATGCAAGGCAACCTCTAGATGTCCAACAAGAAGGTGACACATGGACATGTGTCAAGGAAATCACTTATAACCCAACACGTGTCATACAATGTGTTGTAATGAAACGAACGTGAATATATACAAGTTCTGAAAAAAAAAAAAAGATAAAAAATTCTATCTAGGCGTTTTCCAAGAATGAAAAAATTAAAGAAAACTCTAAGCCCAAAAAAGAATGTAACGTGTTTAGGACCTGATAATTGTTTAGATAATCATCAAATTAGGATAATCTCGATACAAATAGAACATAAAACTCATGAAAAAGAGACATTCTTTTGCCTTTTTTAGACTATTATTATTACAACTTTTTTTCCCTACTCTAAAAAATATTTCCATTACTATTTGGCTAAACTTTGAAGTGCCTTTCCAGATGAACTGACGATGAGTCAGAGACAACGAAACTTTAAACATCCTACCAGAGATCAACGGAGCAAGTATGAGAGGGATTGATGTTTGAAAATTCACTTTAACAAATGATAATGCTATATAAATTGTCCTGATAAAAATATACTCAATAATTTTCCGGAGAATTAAGAAAAATTCAGAAAATTAGGAAATAAAACACGGCTTTGTTAGGAGCATGACAATGACAGGGAGGATCCTCGAAAGTCAGCATCATTCGTCTGAAAGTTTGCCCACATGTACCAAGTTTCTCAAACGTCATTTCACTTTCTTTATAATGTCTTTTCTCTTTTCCCCACTCTTTACTTTTCCCCTTCCTAAACACGACCCAGCTATGTCACCCGCAGGTCATCACTTAACTTTCCCAACCTTTTTTTTTTCGAGAAAAAGAGTAAAACTTTCCTAATATGTATCTTGACAGTTAATTTCCTTTTCTTTGACTATTTACGTGGTAGTTAAAATTTCCCAAAATTAAAAAAGTTAAATAATTTTCCTTATCACATTATCTGACGAGTGAGAGAAAGCACAACACAGAAAAACCAGTCTCATCTCTGATCAATTCATCGACCTTCCCGATATTCCACTCCAACCCATTTCTGCAGAAATCCAAGCCTCTCAAACCCTTCAAAGTCTCTGTCAAATCCCCATCTCCGGACTTCGATTTCAGGTCAGAAATTCTAGAAACTTCCACGGCCACAATCGCCAAAACTCACCCTGAGTTGCTCGACTTGGCAAGCAACGGGAGCTTGATGCTGATAGAGAAGCGGCTTTTCGGCCCCGTCCCGTCTTGGCGGTAGGAGTTCGTTGAGCCAGAGGCGATATCGCTAATCGGCACGATGCATTTTTCCGAAGAATCAGCTATGGAAGTTGAGCGTGTCGTCAGAACAGTTAATCCTGATAATGTGGTGGTTGAGCTCTGTAGAAGCAGGCAAGTCTGAAAATTGTTTTTTGTTTTTTTGGTTTTAGTCTTTCCACAATAAAAACTAAAAAATGTTATTCCGTGTTTATTTATGTGTTGGAAATTAAAATTGCATTTCTAATTTGATAAAATCTTCGGTTTTCTGTTTGGGTCTATCTGCAAAAATACTCCAAATTGTAACACATAACAAACTAAACGCACCCTAAATTGAAAAAAAAGGTAATTACTATTTTTTTCCTAATTTCAATTGTGAATCTGAGCTGAAATTGTTGCAGTAACGTCCGATTTCAGGGCAGGGATTATGTACGTATCTGAAGATAGTGATGATGAACAAGGGAAGCAATTACTACGATCAAACATGTTCTCTTTAAGTGGCAGTGGCTTCTTTGGTGCCGTTGGTCGTAGCATAAACTTAGGTAAGATTATTATTATTATTATCATTATTATTATGATAGAAAAGAAAAGTGTTTTGTTTCATGTGTTAATTTGTCATTATGCTAGCTCTTGAGAAGAATATGCTTTTTATATAGTAATTATAGCAATAATTATGTAAACTCTGACACTAGGGGGTCAAACTGCTCTGGCCTTACGCCTGCTTTTGGCTGTTTTATCGTCAAAGATATCTTCCGATGTCAACCGACCTTTTGGTGATGAGGTAGGAAAAAAATTTGACTGGATAAAGCCAGCATAATAATTGTCTATATATAAGTTACTTAAAAAAAATGGATTTGTTTTAACTATGATCATGATCATGATAATCATGATGCGTGTTTAATAATTGCAGTTCTGAGCTGCTCGAATAGCATCTGAAGAAGTCGGTGCCCAAATAGTGTTGGGAGATAGGCCAATAGAAAAAACTGTACGTCTGCAAATTTGAGCATTTTTCTTGTAGTTACAGCGTTAATGAAGTTAAATTCATGTAGTTTGAATTTGTGTGTATATATATATGTGTGTGTGTGTGTATATATGCATCTTGAGAGGGCATGGAATTCACTGACATGGACTGAGAAAGTGAGCTTAGTGACATCAGTTGTTCGCGGGATAACTTCCCCATCTGATGTATCTCAGAAAAAGATAAAGGTTTCACTTTTACCCTTCTTGTTTTGTCGTCTCTCATCTTACGTTATCGCTAGCTTTTCTCGTGTTTCCATGGTGATCATTTAAGTTTTGCAGATTTACCTCTTTAAGTTTAGCATCTGCAACATATATGTGTGTAAAAACTGCTCTCCTTTTCCCATTCCGGATTATTTGTAGGTTTTTATCTTTTTACCCCTTTTTTCCTTTTTCCCCTTTCCTCTTTTTATCTGTATTGTTGTTCGGACAAAAAAAAAAAAAAAAGAACAGAAAAATGCATATCCTTAGCCTCCCTTCACAAATACAAAAATATATTTGTTGATATCTTGATGATTCCATGAAAGGTATCCATCTATTTGGCAAGCCAGTCGTCCATAATGTAAAATAAAAAATAGTTATAATATAAAATTCTCACATATTATAATATTTTAAATAAAAAATAGTTTTAACTATTAGCTTAAATTCATCTTTTAAACACAAGGTCTAATTTTTGCATGAAAAATAAAAAATATAACGTTGTAAATTTAATAGGGTGTTTGGGAGAATTGTTAGAACTGAAAATATTAGTTTGAAAACTGTAGCATGTAAAACCTTTATATTATAGTAATTTTTTGTTTTCTACTATAGCTACGGAAAGTTTTACACTATTTGTGGGTTGCTATCAATGGCTTCAATCAAGATGACAAACAACCGTTAAGTTTTCTTCCCTCCAAATGATATAATATTGCAGGATCAATCAAGGAGATCAGATGATAGCACGTTTCAGCTGTATGAGCAGCTCAGTTTTTCATATCCTTCACTTCTCCAGCCTCTTATACACGAAAGAGACACTGCAAGGAGTCCTTGATTAGAAAAAGAACAAAGGGACATAACACATAATAATTCATATATGCACCCATGGATAGGGGGAAATGTACAGTAACGTCATAAAAAAAAAGGAAATATCTATCTTGATTAGTAATAGTACTCTCTGAATGCACCGTAGCCACTGAATATCAATAAGCACTCATTAAATTCTTTCATCCTAATAGCCCCATTGATGTTTCCACTTTTGTCCTTCTACAGAATTATTTTGCAGCAGTTTTTCTTTTTCTTTTTCCATTTTTTTTTACACTTTGGTTTCTGCAATATATACTAGTATGCTGGTCCACCACTAAGTGTTGTCTGTTGCCTGCATGCATGTGCATATATAGATACATATTATATATACTGACATGAATATACACATGTCAGTATCTAGCATGGTCCCTCAAGCGTAGCAAAGCTGTGAACAAGAGCAAGAGAGTTAAGGGGGTGATCGGCAAGGGCCACATGAATGGGGTAATCTATGCATTGGTGTTCGACCAAGGCAACTTGCTTTCCGAGATCTCGCTGGTTATAATAATAAAACCTCATCTTCTTATAGCAATTATTCTTCCAAATATGCTTGGCTCACTACCCTTTTCAAGTCCTTAAAGTCCTTGATTAGAGACACTGTCATTGGCTTCTTGTTGTGGGCATTATATGAGCAGGTCATGAACGGTGAGTGGTTTTAAGATCATGATCCACTTATCTTCGTATCTTATAGTACTATATATAGACACTCTGATTTTTTCCCCCCTTTTCTTTTTGCACAAAAAGGTCAAAAGTGTTTATTTTGTGATGTATCTGTTCCTTTTTTTCCAACTTAATAACATGCCATGCATATATAACACCGGTGATTGTCGTATAACATGGCAAAGGATGTCCTATATGAAGGCTTTGCTTTCGAGTCATGTTATGCGCAAAGTCTGTCTCAATCTTATATTGGAAAGCAGACTCTTGAAGCTCATAACCTTGGATGATAAAAGTCTGAAACGACAAGTTTTTACTTTTATTGATGGTGTCAGTAATTACCGCTTATTCAATCCTACTGAGTCGGGACGTATGGACACCTCCCATCCTTTTTTAATCATAAAAAAGTCATGCCACATCCATTATAACTCAAAAAAGCGATTGAACTATTAGGTTTATGATAAAAAAAAAACTGATCATAAATGTGATTGAATATATAGTATATAAAATACGAGATCAGCAAATCAGTTCCCTCCCATTGTGAAAAACTCTCCTCTCCACTTGATCTTCATTCCCACACACGAAAAATCAAACACTGTCAGACTTGACAGATCAGAACATTAAATATGCAGTGATAGGTCAATTCCTAATTCTTCAAGCCAACCCAAAAAAAAAAAAAAAAAAAAAAAACAGAAAGGAAAAGTAAATATTAGATAAGTTGATTCATAATTTGGTCTGAGAAATTGGAGGCAGAAACGTTAAATGTAGGTATTTCTGCTGTAAAGAAGACGGAGAAAATAAGGCTGGCTCAACTTGAAGATGATAACTGGACGTGTGACAGAAATGTGGCAGGGCAAAAAAAGGGGTGGCTATTCATGTATAGTAAGGTCCACAAAATTTAAAACATGCCATACGGTGAGAAAGATGTTGGCATGGAAGGGAATGGACGGAATGGATTTCGGTCTCTACAATGGAGCCGCACTGTAAGCATGATATGGGAGAGGCAGATTTTCACAGTCCGGTCGCAGAGAGTGAAAGGGACCAGTTAATTATATTAACTCATGAATGAATATATTATATTACAGTGTAAATTATCTGCGGTAAGAATACATGACGTGACTATTAATTCTTAATCTATTAGTCTCACGTGGCTGCTTAGCAGAAACGTAGGCATATCAGTCCATGTTATTTCCCTAATCCGTGGGAGGTTTAACTGTTTACGTCATGTAAGTTATTGGGTCTGATTATTGTTTCCATGATATTTACCTTAGAGATTTAGTATTTGTAAATTTGGTTGTTGTAGTTTTTCTTTTTTTTTTTTTTATATATATATAAAAAAATGGTGCCACATTTAGGATAATTTATTGAAATCTTGTTTTCTAGAAAGCCCATAATAATTTTGTTGAATTTAAGCCATCTTCTTTCTTTTATCTCCCCCAATTCTTCTGTCCTCTCTCTCTAGTCTCTACCCATCTCTTCCCTCTACTCAACTGCTACCGTGTCTGCCAAGATGAAGTTGACGATCTCCGACGTGAGACCTCCCTCGTATAGGGGAAAGAACTTGTTGAAGATGGATATTGGTGACGAGCTCCCCATTTGATGTTGAAGTCGACACGATGAGGGAGATCCTTCTGCAATATCGGAGATTTTTACAAGATCTCGCTGGAGGTCATCATTAATGATAGAGAACCTGTCCGGAATTACTGCAGAGGAGAAGAAAAAAGTTTCCGAGATTTTGGGAGTAAGGAATTATTTTTTTTTAAGGTTTGTTCTTATCATTGTATATTTTAGGATTTATCATTAATATACTAAGGTTTATATATGATATACTAACTTTTCTATTATTCATATATTATTGTTTATTATTGATGTAAATTGTACTATATTGTATCATTAATATATTACAGTTTATTATTAACGTACTCGGGTTTATTACTGATTTACTAAAATATATTACTGATGGATTGTAGTTAATTAATAATAATGAAGGTTATTTTTGCCATTTCAATTTTATAATTAATGAGGAGGGTCATTTCTTTAATTTAGAAAGAAGATGGTCATTTATTTTTAAAAAGTCATTAAAAAGACCATTTGTCTATATATCTAAAAAAAAAAATAAAGAATTAAGAGGTGCGATTTTTTTTCATAAATTTCTTATTTATTGTAAATTACCACAACGACTGTAAGAGGGTGTAATTTTACAATTAAGAAAAACTAAGAATTGGTCTATTTTTACCATATTTTTAAATAAATGGTTGAACTTTTTCAAAAATTAAGAAAATGATTGAACTTTTTGAAAATTAGGGAGATAACTTTTTTTTAAGCAGTACATCATTAATAAACACACTAGTATATAATTGATGTACATCATTGATTAATATTAGTATATCACTTATTAACTATAGTTTGTCACTAATAAATTAGTTTATTATTGATTTACTAATGATTTATTATGGAGAAAATAGTGAAGTATTAAATGAATAAATCACCAAGTTAATAATGATGAAATATAAATCAGTATGCACTGTGGCACATCAAAATGATGCACTAACGCTAAAAATTGACTATTTTTTTAATTTCAAAAACTTCCACTATTTACTTAGAAAAGCTTAAAAAATGGTAATTTACCCCCCCAAAAAATTCTTTTGCTTTTGTGTTGGTTTATTTTGTTATGTGATTTTATTGCTTTCGATAAAGTATAATTAAGTCGTCTAATTCTCAAACATGCACTCAGTTTACTAAAATAATAAGGTTGTATGTTTGACGCAAATGTTACCTTTGAAAATTAATGATGATGAGTGTGTGAAATGGTTTATAAGGTTTCTTTTAGGGCTTTGCAAAAAAAAAAAAAAAAAAATAGCCAATCCCTTGGAGCGGACTAGTTAGGTGGTGAATGGATCGTTAAAAAATGATCTGGTCCAAGTTGAAAATTTGTAACTAGCGGTTCTAAGCAGATCGGACTGTTTGCATATATATATATATAATAAAAAACAATAAATATTAAAAAATACTCTCTCCATTAAAAAACCATTCCTTAATTAAAAACAACACAGTTTTATCAAAATCCTAGTCCTTTTTTTTTCACAACCTTCCATTCACACTTCAGCCACACACACATATATATATATATATTGGATGACTATATTATTTATATTTTTCTTTAAATTGTTTTATGTTGTGTTTGATTTGTTTTGCTTGTTATTTCTAATTTTTTTCCTTTTAGAATCTTTGTTTTATGGTTTCGATATTTAGAGTTTAAAACTATAAAATCTAGTTTAAAAAATTATAAAAATTACTTAAAAAAGTTTCAAACCATAGTTCAAACTCCTAAAAAGATAAAATGATCCAATTCGGTCTCAGATTTTACTAAACTGCCTAAACGGTTCGGTCTCAAAAACTTAACGGTTCTGGATATAGCCGGACAATACACAACCCTAGTTTCTTTTATGTTTCATTGGTAGTTTCAATAGATTTTTAAAGTCAAGCTTTGTGAGGACTGATTATAAAAAAAAAAAAAAAAAATCATAAAAGAAAGTATTGTTTATTGGATGAACCGTTCGTATTCTTTTGTCCGGTGGGCATGGTATGAAACCTGATAATGCTCTCCGACACTCCCGTTTTTAATTGATAGGTCCTTTTAGGCCCGACGGCACTAAACCTCAACAAAAGATAGGCATGACTTTTAACAATGGAATATTTCAGTAAGCAACTCCGTAATTGGCCCATAACTGAAACCATAAATTCTAGTTTACCTCTAAAAAGCGAATATACACCTTACCAATAGGTGATACGTACCTTCCATGTTGGCACGGGTTCAAAGTGGTGCCATGTAGGACCAACCCAAACTTTCAAGAATAAGTGGGTCCCATGTTTTTTTTTTTTTTTTTGCTCTCCTACATGAGGATTAACACACAGTTTTTAGATATTATAAGAAGTTACACATGTCCTGAGTTATGAAATGACTTTGTTAATGTAAAAGTTAATAAGTTAAAAACAGACCATTTAAAGATTATGATGCGATCAAGGCAAAAATTAGATTATACAGTGGGCAGAAAAGTCTGGTTTTTTCTGCCGCGGTTTCGAGAGTACTAAATGGCATTTTGTGATTTTGTGGTTTTGTTTCACAGGACGGTGTGTGTTCACATTAATATTATGGTGTGAAAATGTAACTATGTTATGACTAAATGTGGGGTGAAATTGTAATAAATTCATATCTAGGAGCAAAGCCATTTCATAAAACAGAATCTGCAAAGAGGGTGCAAATATGGCAATGAAGTAATTCGTCAGTACTTTTTTTTTTGGTGTTTATTAAGTTAAAATATTTCTTTTTGTTATTTTAATTTTACCCCCGAAGGATAGTGCAGTAAATTGGCCAAAAATTGTCACAATTGCAACAAATGAAATTATTTTTAGGGAATAACAAATGTACTTGAATTAGAGTTTGTGAACTCATATTGACTAGCATTAAGTCGTTTATTTATTCTTCTTATTATTTCTAATCAACTAGATAGGACAATTTAGTTATTAAAGGAAATTACAAGGGTAACATTGCCATATTAAAGTAATTTACTTTCATCCAAGTTTGTGGATTATCAAACGGTAGGCGGAACCCAGTTTTCACGTTGATTTCTAAAGGCTTGTTGATATTTTTGGCAACCAAATAACCCTAGATTTTTTATTTTGCATTGAGTGACATAGCCTCAAATGGAAACATAATAAAGTTATTGTAGCAATTATGTGATAACTATGAATTAAAAAAACACACTTTCACCAACAACATGTGGGATTGGGTGGCAAGGAGCCCATTCTCCTTTAAACAAGGTCTCGAGTTTGAGTCTTGTGTATGGAGAAACAGGTGTTGGGAGAGCTTCCCCGTATGGGTCCGACCCAACTCGAATCTGGATTAGGACCCTTTCTGTGGGTTCGTGCCTCTATGTGGTGGGTCCGGATACCAGATGGTTTTCACAAAAAAATAAAATAAAATACACTTTCATAATTTCATGAAAAAGTTGGGTCAAACCTTCGAATGATGTTTATTCATGTGGGTCCACTTCTATCCGTCCAATAAATTTTTATAAATACCATCTTTTAAAACTTATCTTCTATAAAGTTATACATATTTAAATGTAACATAACTTATTATGAATAATAGTGCGACACAATGTTTTAATTTTGGCATGAATAAAGAGAAAATTACATATTATGCCACACTTTTAAAAAATTTATTGATTCATACCACACTTAAAGTGTTGTGTCATATTGTTATTCATATTATATGTTTAAGAGTATGTGATATTTATAAAAAGAACTTAGTTTTAAAAGATTACATTTATAAAATTCATGTAATGAATGATAATGTAACTTACTTTTTTAAAAGTGTGGCTGGTGGCGTACCCTTTGATTTTCTTTGTCCATCAAGCCAAGCCCAAGAAGCAACTAAACTGGCCTGGTGTTAAGCAATTGGCAAGGACTTTTTCACCTTAAACATTGTGGATCCCTCCAAAGCTAGTAACCGTTGGTGACTTCTCCTTTCCTTTTTTGGCTCCTTTTTCCTTTCCAGTAGACTTACTATATTTTGTTTAATTTTTTTTTATAGACAAAATTGTGTAATATTTCTGTTTTCTCTTTTTTATTATTTCTCCAATAAAGAAATATTTATAATTTATCATAAAAATTTCTTCAATTTTCTACGCTCAATAGTTACTCGGATAAAGATTCGTATTCACTTAAAAAAAATTTTTTGATCTCATTAAAAGCATACTAAGGTTTTATTTATATAAATAGATTCACCACGCGCAGCAACCATGTATTAAAGATTAGTGATTGACTATTAGGTTACTTAACCGTCGCAAGTGATGTACCTCATTCATTCTCTCTGCGTGGCTTTCGTAACTTTTTGCTATGTGGTGCACAATATGCATCGAACCTCATAAAATGACTTCATCTATTTTAATTCTTCCAACAACATTTAACTTTTCAACTGGTTTTTTTTTTTTTTTAACCTGCAATGACTTATGTTTTTTAAAAAGGCATAAATATTGAGTATATAAATATGTATTTTGATTTGAGAAGGAAAAAAATATATATTGTTTTGTTCACTTAATTCAGAGTACAATATCAACAAATAATTAAGCACTTCACAGGGCAAGCAACTCACTTAAAATTAACAAACAGCACCCTCGTTTATATCACACAAGTTCTTTTCAATACTGAAATAAATTAAGTAGTGAAATTAACATTATATTACAATAATTATTATTCAGTTTATAATTTATGAAATAAAATCACTCCAACATTAGAAAATAATTATCCACAAATAGACATTCGATTAAAAGATTTTGAAATCTTGTATAGAAACAACTCCAAGTAAGAACCTATCCCCTCTTTGGTAGATTGCAATAAATGTCGATTTTTACACTGGATTTTCGTCATTAACTATAATGTAAACTTCAGGAAAGAACATGCCCAAGTGGCATTATATATATATATTTTTTTGAAGACTTTACGAAAAAAAACTTAGGGGGTGAAAAAGTGGTATTATTCTCAAGATAAGGCCATCTCCTTTTCAAGTCTCTTTATATTAGTAGTTAAATGACAAATGTAACACATTTCTCTTGACTTAAGTTGCTTTTTCGTGCTACATAAACCCCTCTCCATTGTGTGTTTTTCACACCACCTTCGATTTCAATAATATTGCACTTTCATTTTCTTCGAATCATGGATTGTGAGTGGCTTATGTGTGGCAAAGTGCAATCTTCCGATGATCAAAAACACCCTTCCATTGATATCAATATCTTGGTTGTGGATGATGATTCAACTACTCTAGCTATAGTCGCATCTATGCTCCAAATATTTAGTTACAAAGGTATTAAAAAATAAAAAAAATCCCACATTATTTTTGTTGGTTTCATATATGTAAATGTGTAGATCTGGTTGGAATCACTCCCAACCATTATTTCCATTCAGTTTTTTTTTTTTTTTGGTGGAACATTTCTTTCCTTTTAATTATTCGTTTTTTCCACAAATCAATAGATCATTGAGCCCTTTATTATGCGGGTTTGAGTTCTCTCGCATATTTAGCTTTTTGATCAACATCTACATTAGTCTAGTGCTTATACAAGATTTGTGCTTGAATTGTTTTTGTTTTTTTTTTTTTTCCTTTTTGTCCTTGTTTTTCCCTTGTCCAAGCACGATCTGATGCCCTTTCGTCTCATTTTCATGATCATCGAGAATCTAGTTTAAAAAGGTTATTATAAGATTGGTTTTAGATTGTACAATAAATGTATGTATTTCTACTTAATATATATATATATATATATATATGCTTGTGTATATATAGACAACACATATATTGATTACATATGTGTGCCTATATGAGAAATTTCTTTGCATATATGAAAGATTTTGATTCGGCTCTTGCCTATTTTAAAAGATTGAGTTTTCTTTCTTTCTCTCTTTCTCTTTTCTTCCTCTGATCTTTTAAACAATATTTATTGGCTTCATTTCACCAGATCTCATCTTCTCTGGCTAGTGACATGCTTTGCTTGAATTTATGCATATTTTTTCTTCTTCGATCTATCCATGACTTCATTACCAGCTTCTGCTAATTACATATATATCAATATTAGTCTTACATATACAAGATTTTAAAAAATACTTGTGAAAAAACAATTTTTTTCCCCCTTGTCCTTGATATCTCGTTTCAAATTTATATCCTCTATATGCATGGTTATATAACCGAAGAGAACATACCATGATCATCCCCTCTCTTTGGTGCCCTTTTTTTTTTTTTTTTTTTTTTTGCAACTTCATTAATTGACATGTTCAGTCAATAAATAAATATATATATATATATATTATATATATGTAATATACACATACATACATACATATCTATACATATGTAGGGTGTTTGGATCCATAATTTAAACTACATTTTTTTGTTACTGTGTTTTTTTTTTTTTTCATTTTCTGATGGCCTAATATTTATCGTATAACAAATGATGTTAATTTGTGTCTTGCCTTGAAATTATTTCAGTGAAGACAGCGAAGAGCCCTCTCGACGCTTTGGCTACTCTCCGAATGCAAAGTGGGGTTTTCGATCTTGTGCTTACCGATCTCCACATGCCTTACATGAATGGCTTTGAACTGCAACGACAAGTCCAAAAAGAATTTAAGCTACCTGTTATCAGTGAGTACATTTTTGTTCTATTGCTTATTCTTCTAGTACTCATAAAATACCATAGTCCGTACTCTTTTTTGTTTTGTTTTGCTTTGTTTATGATTATGATTATGATTGTAGTGATGTCGGCTGACGACGATGAGAGTGTGATGCTTCAGAGCGTGAAAAGCGGAATTGTGTTCTTCATTCCGAAGCCGGTGAACCCGGAGGACCTCAAGGACGTGTGGCAGTTCGCGCTTAGGTCTAAGAAGGGAAAATCTGTTGTGATTGAGGAAATACCACCCACCCCTACACCTCTACTCATTGATCTTGGTGATGATGATTATGATGACAATCAAGGTCATCAATCACTTTCTGGGCCGGGGAGTACTTCCTCTGAAAATGCGAGCGCTTCGGGGGCTGAGGCTGCAGCTTCGGCGTGGCCGGGGGCGCTGTTCCCAATGAACCAAGCTATGAATAAGCGAGGCAACAGATCGCCCCCACCAAAAGATGGCAAGGAGAAGGGGTCAGGATCAACGTCGTCCAAGAAGGCCTGCTGCAGGCCTGAAAACATGCTGGTTGATGCTCCAGCCTTGCGCCGCCGCAGGCCGAGGAGGCCCAAGGTGATCTGGACGAATTCACTTCACAATCGGTTCTTGCTTGCTATAAAACATTTGACCTTTGACAGTAAGTAAATGATATATGGAATATAGATTGATTTCCCCTTTGATTTATTCATGTGCAGGATTTTTGGTATTGCTTGATTTATTTGTTTACTTGCTAAAATATATGTATGTGTGTGTCTGCGGGTGTGCCTGTTTGTGTTTTTACTGTTCTTTCAGAGGCTGTCCCTAAGAAGATTCTTGAGTTCATGAATGTGCCTGGCTTGACCAGAGAGAATGTGGCTAGTCATCTGCAGGTTAGAATTTCTCACTAGATCGTTTATGTCCATGATTATTTCAGTAGTGAAGACATTGATGAGTAGGGCAGGTCTTAGATGCTTCTTGCAATTATTTTTTGGATTTGAAAGATTTTAAATGTGTTCCCTTCTTTTACAAGAAAAATTATTATTATACCACTGTTAATAATTGAAACAAACCATCATAATCATACTTCTATTTTATAAAAAATGTTATGATTGTTCCCTTATTTAATATATACTTAAAATATATAGCACGCTTCCATTTAATAAAAAAATCTTTTTAAAAAAAATTTAGTTATGGGTCTATTTTATACGAAAAATTATAATTGTGCCCTATTTAATATATAATTAAAATATTATTGTGCTCCATTTACAAGAAAAATAATAATTATACTGCCATTCAATGATAAAAATTATGTCATTGCATCCCATTCACTCAATAATTCAATTATATTTCTATATCTCTATTTAATAAAAATAACCTCCAAAGTAAAACCGCAGTTTAAAAAGTTCAGACGAGATTAGTTTTTCTTTTTTCTTTTTTTGGGTGTATTTCGTTTTTCTCCCTTGAAATTTGAGGTTAATTAATTGTTTTTTAACTAAATAATTTTTTTTCTTTCTAGAATATTACACATTTTTTTCTTGATAAGTAAGAACTCACTCACTAGGCCATCCGGGTATCTTCTAGTAGTGCCATCTCTTTATTTGCCATAAAATAACAACACATGCACTTATATTTAGAGTTTATATTAGTCAATTAGTAAGAAAAGAATATGTACATATCATGTTTAATTCTAGAGTCATGTTGAAAAATTACTTTTCCTGATTTTTTTATTGATCAGACATATATGTTATTATTCCAATATTTATATTTATCAGTGTAAATTTTTTGTAATATTTCTTTATTATTCCACTCAAATAAGAGTCAACACTGTCATGTATATATGCCTATTTTTTGCTTGCAGAAATACCGTCTTTTCCTGAAAAACGTTGCAGAGAACGGTGTACCCGGTGCAACAAGGATGTTGGCAGACAGAATTTTGCTCCGTTCAAGCTTCGCCTCCGGCTATCCGATTCAGATGATGTTGCAAACTGCGCAACAACTCTACCCTCAGCTTCCCGGCAGGCCATCCCAGCCATTGTTGCTGCCACCTCCACCACAATCTCAGTCTCAATCCCCACCCACCACCACCACCACCAACAACAACAATAGCAGTATCCCATCATCAACCGGGACGGTCGGAATCCCAACCCTACTCACCAACAACCAACCGGCCCCGGCTAATGTTGTGCAGCAACCTGTGCCTGTTGCCAACCTTAATGGTACTAGTACTACTACTGCTACTGCTGGAAATGGTGTAGCTGCTAATTCCAATGCCCTTGTGAATCATGGAGGAAACAATGGCTTCGTGGGCGGGGTAAATCCGATGCAAGCGTGGCAGCACCAGCAACAAGTGAGGGTGGGACCTTTCGCCCGTACTGCTTATCCGTCGAACAACAATGTCGGATCTCCTAACAATTATCTGGCACCAAATAACTCTGCTGGAGTTGACATGATCAGAGGTAACATGGCTGGATACAATCAAATACCGGCCGGTGGTGGGGTTCCGAATGGAATCAATTGCATTGGAGGAGCCCGCCTAATTGGAACGGCGAATGGCCTTGGTCTCAATGGCAACATGATGAATGGTGTGGCGATGGGGAATAGGGGGAGTGGTGCTAATTTTGGTTATGGTCAAGTTGGTGGAGCTGGGTCATTTTCTGGTGGGGTTTCGGGGGCAAACAACCCGATGGTCGCTGTGCAGGCGCCGCAAGTTTTGCTTAACAACAACTATCAGCAACAGAATGCTAACGCATCGCTGCCTCCTCCTCTGCTGCCACAGCCGCAACGTCTGCAGCTTGGCCGTCTGGCAAATTTGCCAAAAGGGAATTTTAACAACAGCAACAATAACGCTCCTAATACCGAACAACCTCTTGGACTTCAGGTATCCGACGCCACAATTCACAAAACTATTAGTTGTTCCTTTTATTTGTACGAAGTACATGATCTATATATCTTGTTAGAAAAATTAGGTCTTTTTAAATTGAAAAAGAAAATGACATAAATAAAATCTAAAATGGGGTTTCTCTATACAGTTTATATATCATGGTCAACACAAGATTACGTCTGATTTTAATTCGAAATTAAACAATATTCGATAAACTAATGTATGTGTGCAGCAATTACGCATTGAAGATCTTATTGACCGATTCCGGCTTATGAATATCGAAAATCTGCGACAAGAGGTGAAAAGATAACTTAATCCAATTAAATTAATTAAGTTCAAAATCTTAAAAAAATAGTAATTAATGTAAAACAACTGTTGGTTTTAATGATATTGCAGATCGATTGGGATGCGTTGATGGATGCCATATTGCAGGATGATTTTGCGCCTTCGAATTGGAGGGAGTGATCAGAGAAGCTCGCAAGGACCTTAAACCAATCGCACCCGGAAAAGCTCACAAAGATCGTAGATTGGATTTAGATTAATTCTATAGTTTGATAATGAAGTATTTTAAGTACTTTTAATAGTTGATTTAACTATCTGAACTTCGATTATGCCTTTTAAGTTTGTTTAATTTGCTAAAAGACCTCTGGTTGTAGTTTTTATAATTTATACAGTTTGCTGTGAAGCAGCTAGGAACCTAAAGAGCTTTTCTGATGGTAATATTCAGCATGTTTCATTATCTGGCTTGCATATTTATTTCGTTTTGTTATTCTTTCTCTTAAAAGATATGTTTTTTTTTTTTTTCGCATTTGATTCTATTCACACTACAAGAAAAACTACATTTAACGACATATTATTTATGACATGTAGTTTTTGAATGTCGTTAAAAAATACATACAACGACATCTCCAACGAAGATATTATTAACGCCATTTGAAACAATAAATAACGACATCTATATAGATGTTGTATTAAAGGTCTTCTTTTAACAACAATAGTTTAGTGTCATTAAATTATTTAACGACAAGTAGGAGATGTGTCAAAGCCTTGGAGATTTTACGACACCTTTTATAGACGACATTGGTCAAAATGTCATCTATAAGGGATGTCGTGGAATCTCCAAGGCTGTAACGACATCTTCTACTTGTCGTTAAATAATTTAACGACACTAAACTATTGTCGTTAAAAGAAAACTTTTAATATGGCATCTATATAGATGTCGTTAATTATTGTTTCAAACGTTATTAACGACATTTTTGTTAGAGATGTCGTTGTATGTATTTTTCAACGACATTTAAAAACTACATGTCGTAAATAATATGTCGTTAAATGTAGTTTTTCTTGTAGTGTCATGATTTTTCTTCTTGAAAAAACGTTTTCTAATATTGTGTTTTATTTTTCAATGTTAAAATGATTGTTATGTTAAACTTCTCCAAAAAAAATTAATTAAGTATTTTATAAAATAAATTTTGGTTTCAATATTCTCTGAACTATTTGTTGTTGTCTTAGCATTTTTTAATCTGTCAGAAAAACTTTTTTTTCATATTTTTAAAATGGTAGTTATATGAAACTTTTCTGACGTAAGACACAAGTTTTTTATTTTCAATCTATTTTTTCAAATAAAAGACAATTTACTTTCAACTTCATGACTATGTTTTTTCAGTATTCTTTAAGTTTTATATTTATTCATGATTTATTCTGAAAAAACACTCTAAAACAATTGTTTTGTTTTTCAATTTTTTAAAATGATTGTTATGTCACACCCAACTTGACTATTAAAACATCCTTTAATTTAAAAATTATTATTGGAAGAGAATTTTACATAAAATGACAAAAAAAGGAGTTCAATGTTAACATTTTCTTTCATCTCACACGCCCACCATATCAAAACACGTTATTTTTAAACCTAAAACCAAGAAACCAAAATTCCTCAAATTTTCACAAGTAAAACAAAAGCATTTTCGTTTTCAATGCCTACTCAAGAAAATTGTATGCAGGAATGTTTCAAAAAAAAAGTTTTTTTTTCTTATTTTAAATTGTATCAGCATTGGGAAGAACTAAATTAAGGCTGTCCTTATATTTTATTTTCCTTTTTGAGCTATTTGAGAAATCAAATACCAGCTAGTCCAAAGCCTAAACAAAAAAAATAAAAATTTAAAATAATAGTTGACTAGTTTCTCAATCAGCACAAAAAATTAAAAAAAGGAAAAGAAAATAGTTGACTAATGCGTATATATTTAGTCTTCTGTCCACTCAAAATATATGTAATTTTAGTCTAACAATTGAAAGATTTTAATTTTTCTTAATTAACACCCAAACGAAAAAGCATAGAAAAATCATAGTTGACTAGTGCCTATATATTTAGTCCTCTGTCCACTTAAAATATATATAGTACTTTAGGCTAACAATTGAAAGAATTTGATTTCAAAAATTTTCCCCTAATAGTGATATTTCATTAGAGGCAACAATGATAACAAGCAAATAGAGTACAAATTCTCAACTGCATGTCTTCTCTTACCAATCTAATCACCGGCTTTCCCCATATATCTCCAATTTTCCCAAGAAAGAAAAAAGTAGCCGTTAGAAATCTCTAAACAAAAGCTATAATAAACTCACTATAAAACATACAGTGTGTGTGTGCATATATATATATATATATATATTTTTTTTTATCAAACCAAAACCAGAGTGAAATCTTTTTGAGATTTCGTCATCGAGAGTAAAGATTCAGACAAAAAAAAAGGAAATCTTTTGGGGTTCTTAATCTGATTTAGCTATAAGATTCTTTCCAAGATATTGTGAAAATATGAGACCCGGTCGTTGTGCTGCTTGCAAGTATTTGAGAAGGAAGTGCCCTCCCGATTGCTTTTTATCTCCCTATTTTCCTTCTAATGATCCTCAAAGATTTGCCTGCGTTCACAGAATCTATGGCGCTAGCAATGTTATAAAAATGCTTCAGGTAATAAATCCTATTTACCTTTTCTAATTTAATCATCACGTAGCTATGATACATATACATACATATATATATATATATATATATATATATATCTGAATTATATGCACTGGTATCTTTTTCGAGTTGATTTAGTATTCAAGAGAACAAAATGGTACCTACTAAGTAGTTGAAAAAGAGCATTACAGAAGAGGGGTAGGGATAAAAGGAAATTTGATATACTTTTCTTTTTTTATGTTTTTAATTTTATGGAAATGAAGGGGGTGGAAATAGAAAATTTGAAGTATTCAAATTTTTAATAAGGTCTTTTTTTTTTAACAAAAAAGGGAAAAGATAAATTATGTGGTGGGAAAAGTAAACATAGTTGTTCGCAAAAAATAAAAATGAATAAAAAAGATGTAAACATAGGTGTGGCAGTAGAGCCACCCAAGATTATTTTCATGTCTTGAAATCCTCTTGTGCTTATATATATATTCAATTTGTCTACTGTCTAATTCTTATTATTGAATAATTATTTTCCGCAGTCCTAAACTTTGGATATATCATATATCAGGCATTTAAAATATAAATATATTTTGATTCTAAGAATGAATTCATTTTTTATTCTTAAAATCAGGCCACATTTATTTTATTTTATTTTATTTTTTTCTCCAGGGCATTAAGAATGACAGTTGTAAAAAAAAAAAAAAACAACAAAATTGTGTAATTGTGGTTTACTACTTTTTTTCAAACTTCTGTTTTTTGAAAATTTGTCTAAAGCATAGTATATTTTGCCTTTGCTTTAGAAACTAAAAAGTCATGATCTTCGAGCTCGAGCAGCAGACTCTTTGCACGCCGAGGCACAACACAGAATTGAGGACCCTGTCTATGGCTGCGTTGGGATTATCACTCAATTAAATCAACAAATACACGACGCAGAAACTGAGCTAGCAAAAACACGTGCCCAAATTGCCCTCATCAGTTCCAGTACGGCTACAAATTTTGGTGTACAGGAAACCCATCATCATCATCATCATGATCATAATTATGATCGTCGTGATTATTATCATGATCGTCATGATGATCAGGTGCTTGAAATGGAATCCGACCTCAACAATCTCTTGCAGGGACAAAGCGGTATTGATCAACAATCTCAATTAATTGGCCCCACAACTAAAGCTCCCTGAAATGGAATCCGATCTCAACAATTGTTTTGCAGGGACAAAGGGGCCACTATTGTTTTGGGAGTTTTTAGAAATGGTTTTTTTACAATTTTTGAGACAAAAGTTTCAAAAATATTTTCACAATAATTCTTAAAAATTTTCATTTTCAAAAACAAATTTCACCTATATTGAAAGCACTACCAAACGGGTGTATTGTTAAGATTTGATTTTAACGAAGTACTTTTAGTTTGCATGCTTTCAACTGTCTGCCAGTCTTCCCTTTGTCCCTTTTTTTCCTGTTTTAATTTTTTAGCGACCTTAGACTTTAAGAATTCAAGTTTTTATGTTCGAAAAGTTTAATAGCTATTTTTTTATTTACATATGCTGTGTATAATTTTTTTTTTTTTTTTTTTTGCTTCTTGAGACTGTATAGTTTATATAATCGGTGATAATTAAAAAAATTACATGTAATGTCACAATTTAAAAAAATATATTTATTTATGCAAAAAAGTGTCATTACATTATCATTTACAACTTATATTATATGCTTAAGTTGCACATATTTAAACAACTTAAACTTGTATGATATTTATGAAATATAAATTTGAGAAAATGGTATTTATTAAGATTTTTCTAAAGAGAACAAAAAATTTGTTTGTTAAGGCGCAAGCACCCAAAAATAAGTGGTTGCGGCATTGTTTGTGGGTCGGAATGCCCAAGCAAGGTAGTAGGGGACTTGGAGGAATGCTCCTTTTTGATGAGGCATAGTAAGAATTTTAGTACTCCACCAGGAGTGGTTAGAATTAGGCCTACCCAAAAGGCAAAATATAAAGGTAAACAAATAGCGTGTTTGGTTATCATAATTTTAATTCATCAGTTTTAACTCAAATAGTATAAAGTTCTCATATGCTACAGTGTAAAGCTTTCAAATGCTACAGTATTTTAGTTCTAACTCTTAGTTTTAACTTACTTCTTAAACACTTATGTTTTGCTGAAATTTCTTGTGTAAGTTGCCAATGTTGGACATTGAAGTAACCGTATTTTGTCGTTGGAGCAAGCTACCAGATTATTACTATAATCTATTAGATTATGTTGTCCTTTAAACAGAGATTACCGTGAGTAATCTGGTAGATTAGTACTAGCATTAATTTCAAAATCAACACAAATCATTAGTCGTCTTCGATGCTGGTTGCCAAAGTAAATTTAGCAAACTGGTACCATTAGATTCAATAGAAATCAACATAAATAAAGAAAAAATCACTACATTACCGAAATAATTACAAAATTAAATCACCAAATTACAAAAGGTGACCAAAATATCTAGATAGCATGGACAATTTAAGACCTTTTTTTTTAATTCTTTTTTAAGGGATTTATTACCATTTTCTCAAAACAGAAACATAATTCATTGCAAAAAAAAAAAAAAAAAAAAAGAAAGAAAAGATAGAGCAGCACTTAGACTGAGATTAAAGAGTGATTCGATTCCTTTCAAACTTCCTCTTTTGTTTTCTACATTGCTAGGCACTTTATAGTCACTTTAAAAATATCAGTTCGGTCAAACTCATTCAAGTTCGAAACGGTTTTACTATAATATTCCTTCTCATAAAATTTAAATTGCTATGATATTTTTAGTGCAAATAACGATCCAAACAGGATACTGAATTGGCCGAACATACAAATCCATATACACAACATCACAAATAACACAACACCTTCCCTCTCAAATACGTCAAACATAGAAAGAAATGAAAAAATGAGAAGCAACTTAAGAAAAGTGAGCTTGTTGAGCCTGAGATCAAGCCTCACCAAGTTCATAAAGTTGTTCAAAAGGGAATAATTTTATTTTTCTTAATTTATGTTCTTTGTATTTTAAGATTATAAAAAAATATACATTGTATTTTGAATTACATCATATTTTTATGACTTCAAATTCATGCACAATTTTTACCTTTTCCTGTGACTGAAAAAATCTAAGGATTTAACGTGAATTTGAAATATAAATGTATAAATTTGATGCTAGATTTGAATGATTTCAATACAAAAAAGACATCATCAGCACAAATAATCTAGCCATAAATCCAAAAATAACATGATTCTGAGTGGAGTTTGAAGCATCTTTAAAAATAGTTTTCAAGAAATAGCTCCACCACTTGGCAGCGGATATGTGTCGCCCATGCTATTGAAAAAGGTCAAACGTTGCTGGAAAATGATGTGCAAGCTGTGATCTCTAAGAAAGTTAGGCTTGAGGGTGGTTTTTGAGTTCCCTCTTTCTTTCCTCTGTAAACTGTAAATGCCTCACACACTCCACATACACCACCACAAAATATATCCAATGTATGAAGAGTGGGCGGCCTTGGTGGGCCTTTTACAAAACAAGGAGAAGAGGATATTTAGCCCAATGGGCTGATCAAATACTGTGAAAGAGGAACCCACTGGCCTCAAGCAATTGTAAAATAAATTGTCCATCCCATTATGGCCTTTGATATAATACCATGCATAAACTATAATACAATATAATTGTCTATAAAATCATGCTCTAATTTTGTGACATATTAAGTGAATTAACTATGATTTGTACTTGTCTACATAAATATTCTAACATTCTTTCACCTGGACAGCACAAACATATAAAAAATACATTCACTCAAACATCAGTATCCACAAACTATAATCTCGCACTAAAAATCGATACCGAAACAATCATGCATAATAATGCATTGACAAGATACAAATATTGTACACAACTACACAATAGAGATTTAGAGAGCATTGCAACAACAATTATAAAGATGTATGTATTATATTACACATGAGCAATCTTCACAAAACAACATGTCATTCATATATGAAATAATAGACTCCCACTAAATCAATACGAATCTAGGCTCCTAACAATCCCATGTTCGACACGTGTTCTTGAAACATACATATAGGTAAGCCTTTGATTAGTGGGTTGGTGAACATGCTGTTAGTAGGTGTATACATAACATCAATAAAGGCTTCTGCAATTTTCTCTTTAACAACATAATACTTGAAGTCAATATGCTTGGAGCGAGACGTGGTCCTAGCATTATGAGAGAAGGATACAACTCCAAAATTGTGATAAAAGAGCTTCAGTGGTCTTGAAATGGAATCAACTACTCCCAATACTGAAACAAAATTCAAATTTACATGATATTTAGCCTCATAATACACCACATACTCTGTCCACGGTTGAGGAAGCTGTGAGTGTCTGTTTGACACTTTTCCATGAAACAACTCCTCTAGCCATCATGAAAATATATCCAGAAGTGGATCTCCTATCATCCATGCAACCTACATAATTAGCGTCACAAAAGCCAACTACGTCAAGAGTGTTGGTAAGTTTATATGTCAACATGTGATCCTTGGTTCCCTGAAGATACCTCATGACTTTTTTAGCCGATTTCCAATGGCTTAGTCCAGGATCGCTCAAGTACCTACCCAACACGCCTATAGCAAATGCAATGTCAGGACGTGTATATACTTGAGCATACATTAAGCTGCCAACAACCAATTCATAAGGGACAACTTTCATCTGATCTCTCTCCTTGTCATTTTGTGAACATTGGGCCTTAAGGAGCTTATCACCCTTAACAGTTGGTGCCTTGCTAGGAGAACAAGAGTGCCTATTGAACCTTTTTAGACCACAATCGATGTAGGTTTTCTGAGACAATCTAAGAATACCATTGGCCTTATCTTGAAGGATTTGAATACCTAGAACATAAGAGACTTCACCAAGGTCCTTCATTTTAAAATGGCCAAAAAATATTTGCTTTGTCTTAAGTAACAAGTCAGAATTATTATATGTGAGCAAAATATCATCAACATGTAAACAAAATATATAGCTGCTTTCACCTACCTTCATATAAATGCATTGATCAACAACATTCTCCTTGAAATCATTAGCGTTGATTATCTCATCAAACTTTAAATACTACTGCTTTGATGCCTGTTTCAATCCATAAATAGGTTTCTTAAGCTTACAAACTAACTGTCCTTTAGCAAAAGCTTCAAGACCAATGGGTTCAGACATGTAAACATCCTCATATAAGTCTTCGTTTAGAAATGCAGTTCTTATATCCATTCGATGAAGCTCTAAATCAAAACAAGCCACAATCACTATGATAATTCTGAATGAGTCTTTAGTGGACACAGGTGAGAAGGTTTCCTTATAATCAACACATTCTTTCAGATTAAATCCCTTAGTAACAAGTCTTGCCTTAAACCTTTCTACTTGTCCTCTAAAATCACTCTTGGTCTTAGATACCTATTTGCATCCAATAGGCTTAAAACCTTGTAGTAATTTAACCAAATCCCACACATCATTTTGAGACATGAAACTCATTTCATCTTTTATGGCATTTATTCAAAAGAAGGATTAAGAATTGCTAATGGTTTCTTGGTAAGTGACTGGATCAGAGGGATCACTAATATCAAAATCATGTTCTTGTATGTAAACAAGATAATCATCAGAAATTGCACATATACGAACCCTATATGACCTCCACAAAGGAACATCACCACCATCTATATCTAACATCTCTTGTGTTGTTTGACCTGCAGGTTTATCGTGAGTAACCACTTGTTCCCCATCAATCGATGGACCAACCATTGGAGTATCAAACACAAGGATAAGGATAATGACACGTTCTTCCCTAAATACAATCTCTTTTAGCCCTTGACTAGAATAAGGATCATCCTCAAGATAAACAGCTTTGTCTAACTCAATCACTCTGGAAGTGTGATCTAGACAATAAAATCTTGAGCCTCTTGATTCGGTACAATAATCAATAGAGAAACCAATAACAGTTTTCAGATCAAGTTTCTTAGATTATGAAATATAAGGTTTCACTTCTACTTTATAACCCCAAACATGAAAAAACCACGAGCTTGGTCTCTTACCATATCATAACTTATAGGGTGTATTAGGAAGAGACTTACTTGGCACTTGATTCAAGATATAAGAAGATATTTTCAAGGCCTTATCTATAAAAACTCTGACAATGTAGAACAAATCAACATACATCATACCATATCAAAGAATGTCTGATTTCTTCTCTCCTCAATCCTATTCTATTTAGGAGTTCCGGCCATTGTATATCCAGCATCAATGCTACATTCTTGGAAATACCTAGCAAAAGGTCGTCTACTTTCAGCATGTCTCCCATAATACTCACCATTTCTATCAGAGTTAGCAATTTTGATTTTCTCAATCCTTTTTGAAGTTCAACCTTAGCTTTAAAAACCTTAAAGGCTTCTAATGAGTCAGACTTTTCACAAATAAGCTCAACATGACCATAACAAGAGAAGTCATCAATAAATTTAATGAAATGCATGTAACCACCTATAACTAAAGGAATGAATGGCCCACATATGTCAGTATGGATCAACTTTAGTGTATCAACACATCTATTAGTTTTACTCTTTCTAACGTTGGCAGTCAACTTTCTTTTAGTACAATCGATGCACGTAGTAAAGTCAGAAAAATCAATATCATGCAAAATATTGTCTCTTCCCAGTCTTTCTATCCTTTGTCTAGAAATATAACCCAATTGTCTATGCCATAATATAGATGATTCATCATTAGATCTAGGATGCTTGGAACTAACAAGAGTATTGAGAAAAGAATTAACATTATGAGGGGGCATCATCTAAGACACGCTAATTTAAATTATCATATAAAATTCCATTTCCAACCAAAATAGAGTCAAAGGTACAAGTAAACTTTTCTTTTTCCAAAAAGAAAACTATATCCATAGTTATCCAAAATAGATACATAGATTAAATTCCTCCTAATTGAGGGTCTGTATATGACATCTCGCAACTCCAAAAAAATGTCCTGTAGTTAGTTGTAGCTTAACTGTCCCTAAAAAGTTAACTTTAGCTCTTGGACTATCCCTATATAACTATACTAATCGGCTTCCTTCTACTTGTCATTGCCTATAATGAATTAGTCACATGAATTGTAGCACCTGTGTCTAACCACCAAGGCTTTAGGGTATGTTAATAATATTTGATTCAAGACAAACTTGCACCAAACTATTACCTTTCTTCTCTAACCAAGCTTTGTGCTTTTGACAATATGCCCTCTTGTGTCTAAAGATGTGACATAAGTTACATTTCCCATTGAAACCATCCTTTTTGGCATTGAAGGAAGATGGAGCAGCATTTGGACTATTTGGCTTGGCACCTGTGCCCCTTTTTCTTATTGTGCTTGTTGCCACTAGAGTTCTTTAGAGAAAACTTTCTTTTTTACCCGACCCAGCTTTCTTTTCGTCGGTAACAACAGACACACTTCTAGCTTTCCCATTCTTGATATCATCCTCTTCCTTGGCAACGATTGCCATCCTTTTATCCACAGCCCATTGCTCCTCTTGAGCATTGTAGCTTGACCTAATCGAGTCAAAATGAGATGGGAGAGTTCTCATGACAACCAAACCTTATAGTCCTCACCAGATCCATATCAATATCCTTCAGCATCTGATAACAAGACATGATCTTGTTAATATGGAATCTGATTCTACTAACACCATCATAAAACGTGGAATGAAGGATGTTCAAATGCTCATTCTCTTTTCATTCTTTAAAAAAGCAAAGTATTTCTTCTCAATTGCATCCAAGAACTCCTTAGTTGTTTTCACTTCAGGAATACTATCACGGATATAAGCCTCCATATGATACCTTATAATCATTATACAGCACCTGTCTGAATGATCCTAGTCATGATAAAGTCTCTTAGTATTTGCAGAACTCTCAACAATGGGTTTGGGAGGTGCAACCTCCATCAAGGCCAAATCCGATTACATAACTACCAAATTCATTTTGAGAGATACAACCCACTATTTAAAGTTTGTCCCATTTGACGTCAATATGTTAGAGATTTGAGGATTGCTTAAAGCTGAAGAAAAACAGAAGGGGCAATCACATTAGGCACGTAAAAACAAAAACATACTTTTAGCCCATTTATTAGTCTTACGAACGATCTTAAAACATAAATGATCATTGTATTCTAGAATCCTTTGAACACATATAGGACTTGTTCATAGGTAAGAGCAATCTATCAAGTATCACAACTAATTGTATTAATCTCACTATCGATGAGATAGCAAGAAGTTCATAATGGTCAATAAAAATTCCCTTCACCAATCTAAGCATCCTACTAAGTAATAAAATTATTGAAAAGATAATTTTATCGCTCGTATGGATCTTAGTATGATTTGGTTTAGTTATAGGATGTTTAGACTTACGACAGGCAAGTGCATAAACATTCATTATTGTCATCATTTCACAATTTATCATACCACATTAATTCAAAAAATCATGTCATAATTCACGGCATTCAAATATCAAACTAAAATTAGTAAGAAATCCTAAGAAAATAAATTGTTTGATTATTGTGAAAAGGCACAAAATTATACGCTCAAACAACATAAAACAGTGGTAAATATAATTTTAATGTGGCTAAAATGTGAAATAAACCATATGAAAAATTAGAAAATGAAATTTCAAGTAAAATGATGAAATCAGGGCACAAACGGACCCTTCGCGTGCCTAAAAAAGAGAGTTTTTTAAGACTTAGTGTCTAAAAACATGTCGTTTTTAGGCTTAAGGAAAAAACGACATGTCATTTTTAACCAAATGAAAGCTCGTTAAGCCTTTCAAATGACATGTCTTTTTTACATGTGAATGCAAAATGATATGTCGTTTTAGTTTCCCCTGACCTTTTGCTCTGCAGAAGCAACCCAGTTTACGCCCATGACCCAACCTGCTCAAAAATCAACCTTCAATGGTCCTTTTTTTTTTATTATGTTTTTTGTGTCATTTTGCTTAAAATTTCATCCTCATTTAGTTTAAAACAGCCATTTAACTTAAAATAGCATAAAAATCAAAACTTTTAAAAACCATAATCCAACATTTTTAAACTTAAAAAAGGCTCAAAAATAGTCCAAAATAGTGCATCAACAAATATTTGAAGTGTATTAACTTAAAAATACGTTTTCTTGAGCTAAAATATAAACATGAAAAAACTTGAATTTTTCAGCAAAAAAATGGACGAAAAATCCAAAAAAAAGCTCCAAATCTAAATAAGACTAGCTCTTAATACCATTTGCTAGATTTGAATGATCTCAATACAAAATAGACATCATCAACACAAATAATCTAGCCATAAATATGAAAATAACATGACTCTCAATTGAGTTTGAAACATATTTAAAAATGGTGTTCAAGAAATACCTCCACCACTTGGCAACGGATATGTGTCGCCCATGCTCGCCGAAAAACGTCAAACATCACCGGAAAATGATGTGCAAGCCGTGATCTCCGAGAAAGTGAGGCTTGAGGGTGGTTTTTGAATTCTCCTCTTTCTTCCCTCTCTAAACCGTGAATGCCTCATACACTCAGCACGCACCAAAAAAAAAAAAAAAAAAAAAGTAATGTACTATATGGAGAGTGGGCCTTGATGGGTCTTTTACAATAACAAGAAAAAGAGGGTATTTGACCCAATGGGCTGACCAAATTTTGTGAAAGAGGAAACTCAATGGCCTCAAGGTGTTGTGAAACAAACTGTCCATCCCGTTACGGCCTTTGATATAATACCATGCATAAACTATAATACAATATAATTGTCTATAAAATCATACTCTAATTTTGTGACATATTGAGTGAATTAACTATGACTTATGCTTGTCCACATAAGTATTTTAACATTTGATACATTCAAAAATGCATAAGTCTTACCTTTAAAAGGAAAAAAAAAAAGAAACCACCTTTCATGTTTCACATCCATAGCACCCTCCATTTCAACCAAAATACATAAATCCTAGGAAATGTCACTTTTTTAAAACTTATTGAAAAAATAAAAAGTTTTGAAAATATTTATAGTAAATAATTGTATAGAAAATATTTACTCAATAAACATATTTTTTACTTATCTATTTACTGTAAGAGAAAAAAATTTACTAGTAAATTTTCTTTTGCTATTATTTATTATAAATATTTTTAAAATTTGATATTTAATTTAAAAAATTTCAAAAATATTTTAGGGAATGTATTAATGTGTACACATTTCAAAATGCATGCCCTGTCTTTAAACAAAAAACCAAAAAAAAAAAAAAAAGACAAAAAACCACGTTTCATGTTTAGCACCCTCCCCGCCCAAAAATAAAAAAGAAAAAAGTAGACGTCATCCACACGACCACAGCACATGGAAATCAATACACAAAGATAGAGACCTTTTGTAATTTTTATTATTTTGTAAGGCAGACTCGGGCAACTTTTATAAATACATAAACTAAGGGGGGCCTTTTCGGTCATTGAAAACATTGGATTTCCTGTCAAGGTGTATACTCACGAGCTTTGTGTTTAGGTCAAACCAGGCAAATACCTGAAAAACCTCTCGCCTTTTAGGGTTTTTGAAGTTTCGTTGCTTTCGACTCGTTACAATCGAGAGAAGGTAAAATTTAGCCCGCAGAAGATTATCTTTCATATTTGATTTCAAATTCGTAATATTTATGCCTACAATATGTTTTTCTCTTTTAAAAATTGTTGATTTTTCTGTTTGGGTCCTGAGAAAATTCGACCGGAGAAAAAAGAATTTGATACACGGGTTGCTGTTCCTTTCTCGTTTCTGACAGCTAATCGGTAATTAATTGAAGATTAGAGGCCTAGGGTTTAGTCTGCTATATTGTAGATCTGAAGTTCTTGTCTTTTGTCTGATCCAGGAAGTAGTCAAAGCCGCTTGCGCTTGTTCTTTTTTTGTGAATCAGAATTTCTAGGCTATTTTCCGGGAAAATTTTCGATCTTGTTTTAAATAAGTTCATTCCAGGTTTTGAACTTATCTTCATCTTCGATGCTTTAAAGAAATTTCAATGCGTCATGATATGTAAATTCTCTCTTAATTCGTTCATGATATGCAGTTTTTTGGATTACTGTGACTTGTGTTTGTTTATTCTTTTCCCATATGATCTTATCATGGTGATCTTTTCTTTTAAAAAAAATCATGGTGATCTTTTATTTCCCTTTTGTTTCAAATTGATTTTTGTCATTATGCAATGTATATAGAATCTATAATTCTTTTTCTTTTTTGTTTTTTTTTTTCAGGTATGTAGCTTTAGTTGACATCTTAGGGGGTTTAATTTTTGCACTACCCTTTTCTAATTGGAAATAGGCTCGAAAACCTTGTTTTGGAAAGACATCATGTTATTTCCTTGTTTCAGGAAAAATGAGGCCTATCTTCTGTGGAAATTTTGAGTATGATGCTCGGCAGTCTGATCTGGAACGTCTTTTTGGGAGATATGGGAAGGTTGATAGAGTGGATATGAAGTCCGGTGAGTTCTCTTACTGTATTGTATCAATTTTGTTGAGATTGCTATATCTGTGTGAATTTGTTGTGTGTTTTTTCTTTATAGCTATGTATTTGATGAAAAGAGTGAACTTGCATGGTTATTTGGGGGGATTTGAACTCTTCACCTTATGGTGGAGTAAGGTGTGGATTTACCCTAGGTTGATCAATGCAAAGTGCTGTAGTCTGTGAAGCTTGAAGCTTTTATTTTGAAGGTACTATCCAAATTTGAAGCTAATCTCCAAGGTTTCTGAAATTGTAAATCCACATAAGCAATGGATGAACAAACAATTGCAGCCACATTAATCTGGCTTTTGAAACGGCCTCCTCTTGTGACTAGTGTGAGCGAAGGTAATGCAAATTGTGAAAGTTTGGGGGTTGAAAATGATGCTATTAGAAGCAGAACTAGGAGATTTTGAGGGATTAGTATCTCTGTTTTATTGAATATGATTATAAATTAATGATTTATCTGTTTGAGGTACTGTTCCTGAACGTACAACACTGATTTAAGTTAATATACGGTATATATGTGCATATAGGAAGCAATGATGTCACATACAAAAATGAATGTTAACAATATTAATTTCGTGAACAAAAAAAGAGATAAAAATAAATAATATAGTAAGCACTCCACGAGGAGCAGCAACCACATCCTATGACAGCAAGGCGACTCAGCTGGGGCTAATCCACATCCGTAAATAAGGCAGATTCCTCTTCACCAGCAGTCATACAACTTGAAATCATCTGGAATACTTATCTGAGATACAGCCATAATCTTGTTGAGTTCTATTGGGGGTTCAGGAGATACATAAAAAAACAAAATGTTTTTTTTTTTGTAGCATAAACCCCCCATACTCAACATTTTCTTTGACGCAGGATTATCTTGGGATATCCATACTTTTCCGGAGTAATGGATGGGCTTTTCAGAATTCCGTTTCTTGCCTGTGACGAGCTTCCTCTTCTTGTTTTCAAGAAGAGTCACTCTGATCTACGATGGCACTATCATCTCACATTTTCCACAGACACCATTGACTTTCATTCCTCATGAATTTTGTCCAGCCTTCAATTTCAGACATGTTTCAAGTTTGAAACATTGACAACCTCACAGCAGAGGCAGCAGATTAGATGGACAAGGCACACTCTTTTCATTGACCCACAATGAGACATCCACTTTTGGATTGTTGTTCCTTGACATCACTTAATTTACAACACAAGGTCTGTTATTAATTTACTGGTGACTTGGTTTAAGATTTCCTAGAGGTTGCCAAACTTTTTAATTTTAGGATAGGATCTTAGATGGTTTGCTTGTTGCTGAGGGGAGAAGTGTCACCTCTAGTTGAAGAATCCTTTCACGGGAGAATTCTTACCTTTCTCTTCCCTCATGAACAGATGAACAATGAGCTAATTTGTCTTGCGTTCTTGGTGTACAGGATTTGCCTTTATTTACATGGAGGATGACAAAGATGCAGAGGATGCTATCCGAGGCCTTGATAGGAGAGAATTTGGTCGAAAGGGACGAAGACTTCGCGTAGAATGGACAAAGGTAATGTTTATGTGTGCCATACCTTTTATTTTTTTATTTTTTTGTTTGATTGCTGTAGAAACTTAATCTTTTTTTTCTTTGCTATTGTTTCAGCAAGAACGTGGTGTTAGAAGGGCCGGTGGGTCTAGAAGATCTTCAACTAATAATAGACCATCAAAGACCTTATTCGTCATAAATTTTGACCCATATCACACTAGGACTAGAGATCTGGAGAGACATTTTGATCAATATGGAAAGATAGTGAGCGTAAGGATCAGAAGGAACTTTGCATTTGTCCAGTACGAATCACAGGAAGATGCTACCAAGGCATTGGAGGCTACAAATATGAGGTTGGTATTTCTAAATCTCTCTCTCACTCTCTAATTTAAGGAAAGTTTTCTTTTTGGTTGTTAGGCAGGTACAATATTTTAAGATCCAATATATTTATTCTCAAAATTTACTTGTCTGGACTAGCATTTTATTGCTTGATAGCTGTCATAATTTAATTTTAATATACAATTAACATTTTTTTTTCCTGGGTAAAAATTTTGTGTTTTTGGTATGGATGTGCAGCAAGTTGATGGATAGAGTGATTTCAGTGGAATATGCAGTACGGGATGATGATGAAAGGAGGGATGGATATAGCCCGGATAGAGGTCATGACAAGTCACTGGAAAGAGGCCGTGACAGAGGACGCTCCCCAAGTCCATATCGAAGAGAGAGAGGTAGCCCTGATTATGGCCGTGGCTCCGGCCCTGGTGCGTATCGGAGGGAGAGAGGTAGTCCTGATTATGGCCGTGCTCGCAGCCCAAGCCCCTATAAGAAAGAGAGAGCTAGCCCTGATTATGGCCGTGGCCGCAGCCCAAGTCCTTATAGGCGAGACAGGGCTGGCACTGAGCATGGCCGTGGCTCCGGCCGCAGTCCAAACCAAAGAGAGAACGTGAATGCTGAACGTGGCCACGGCTCTAGTCATAGTCCGTATGGAAGAGAGAAGGGGAGCGCCAACCGTGGCCATGGCCCTAGTTATAGTCCGTATGGAAGGGAGAGGGGCAGCCCTAATAACGGCCGCGATACTAGTGCGAGTCCTTATAGGAGGAAAAGGGCTAGTCCTGAAAATGGTCGCCCCAGTGACAGTCCTTTAGGAAGAGAGAGGGCTGAAAATGATAATGGCCGTGAACCAAGCCCCAATTCCATACCTGATCCCAGGGATAGTCCCAATTATGGGGACGGGGGGCCTGAGAGCCCCATGAATGAGAGGTACCAAAGGTTTGTATTGTCACTATTTTTTGTCTCTCGTAATTGAAGCGATATCAATATCGTTATCTTTGTGGTTATTGTCAATCTTTCTTTCATGAGCACTGGTGTTGCGGCTTTAGGTTTATATGTACTGTTCTCTAATACTTGTCTTTTGTGCCTTTCACTACTGCAGTTCTCCACAAGCAGAGGAATGATCTTAACCATGACTTGCTTATGAAGAAAGCCTAATGATCTGTCTTGGTGACAGAAGAAAGTTTATTGTGTTGTAGTCTCCTCTCCGGTACTTAGAATTTCGGTTTTTTAGTGTCTCAACTCTCAACTACGTAGGATTTTTCAGGCGCTGTGTTAGATGTTATAAAACACTTGTCTATTGTAGTTTTTCTGCACAATTTTCTGGATTCTTGATGTTCCTTTTTTTTTTTTTTTTTGGTATAAGAATTATGATAATTGGACATTGTACTTGCTTTGATTTCTTATTTTATCCATGTCCAAGCAGGTCAGAGTCACTTTTAATGTTAGATTGGTTTCTGACTCTATGCAATGCACTGGGGCTCAAACCCCAAACCAACTCAAAATTGTTGTTGAGGAATTTTTTTTTTTTGGACTGTAAATTAGGGTGTATGTCTCTTTTAAGTATGATATTTTACCTGTATGATGTGAAGGTTGTGCTTGTGTTTTCTATTTAAGGGGTACATTTAAATTTCTAATTTCTAAAAGCCCATTCCTCTAGTTCACCTGGTTTTTGCGATTTTGATTGCTAGTTTGTGCCCCTTAATGCTTATTTTTGCTATAAACTCATTTTAAAATTAGATATTAAAACAAACATATCCTAAGAACAAGCTTATAACATAACATTAGGAGAAGGGTTTATAAAGATGATGAGATCTTACCTTATAGAACAGTTAAAGAAAATCCTCGCAACTGAACTGAATTCAAATATAAAATTAACTGGATTTGACAATAAAACTAATTGAAACATTACACTTTAAACCCAAAAAAAGTACATTAAAAAACTAAAAGGTAAAAAGAAAACGGTAACATCCTTAATTGTGTGTTTTGTACACGGGTTACAGTGTAAAGCTTTTAGTTGCTACGGTGTAAACTGTTTACATATTACGATACTTTGAACTCATTTTTTTTAATTCAAACCAGTTTATTAAACAATTTATAGGTTAATTTTATTTTCTGTTCAAAAAATCTGCATAGATAGTAGAGGTGAATATGTTACGACATGATTACTAAGAAAACCGTGCTTTTTTCAATCAAGATTTCAACACTGGGATGGATAGAATGTTTAGTTTAGGACAACTTCAATAGCTTGGAGACTTACTGAAGATATTTCAAAAGTGGCAGTCAAATGAACCAATAACTAATTTGGAACAAGTTTATGAAGAAACACTCATTGTAAGAATAACTAATTTGGAACAATTTTACGAAAAAGTACTCATTGTAAGACGTTTTGAAAGTGAGACTGAAATGATATTTGGCCATCTTTTTTCTCCTCTCTTTTTTCTTTTTCCCCCACTCTCTCGAAAGATACCTCTTGCATTCTGGTGAAAAATGTGGGAAGGATGCGATTTACTCAATATTATGCCCTGCTAAGTTAGCTTATTACTTTTTTAGACCAAGTGTGCTTGGAGTTGTTTGTGGAAATTAATGTATCGATATGAGGTGTCGCCTTGAAATCCTAGATAATTTATTCAACATGGCAGTGTGATAGTAAATCGAAATTTTGTACGTTTCTCTCTTTTCTTCCCTTTTCTTCTACAAAACACATAACAAAAAAGTAGCTCCCCTTTCCTTCAATATTTCTTGTTTCGTCCACATTTAATCTCATTAAACATAGCCAAGCCATTTTGTGATCTCTCATGTGTAGGACAATATGCCACTGTCTTGTATTCTACCTGCATGTTGAGGGTTGGAGCCAAAAAAATTAATCAGGAGCGGCCAAAGTGTGATTGAATTAAGAAGGCGGGGCAAATAAAGAGATGCAAAATTTTAAAAAGGACGAAATACAATTTCAAAGGGGGCCAAATAAGATTTGAGAAGTGCGAAATACGATTTAAGGAGAGACGAAACAAAAATTATAAAATTTCATACACATAATTGAAAGAAAACAAAAATTTAAAAGACGGTCACTTACTTTTGTCCCTGAGTAGTTCCGTCCCTGTGTATATCACCTGTGTATTGCCTTTGAATAATGTCCGTTGATTATAACAATTCTTGTCTTTACACCGAACCGATTCCTTTATTTCAATTTTCCATGTTGCTTCATTTAAAAATAAAAAGTGGCACGCTATATTTGTCTAAACGTCTACCGTTGAAAAGAATGTTGGAGCAAGTAAAACACGGTTGCCTTTTCCAAGATCAAGAGAGAGTGCCCGACAACCAACGAATAGAGACTGAACTCAAAGATGCGTACACATTCTTTCATTTATAATATTTAAAATAATAAACATTGAAAAAAAGTATATATTAGCATACGAAAGTAGTGTTATAATGCAATTAAAAACTCAAAATCAATCACATCGAAACCAAACGCCATTATTATTGACGGTTGTTTTCGATTTCAAACTGGCAATTGTCCATTCTAACGTATTAAGAAATTTCAACAAAAAACATAAAAAAAAAAATTACTTGTAGAAATGACATAGACATTCAGTTACTTTGCTCGTTCTAATTAATAATAAGAAGTCCATAAATTCGTTTTTACCCGTCAAAGAGAGAAAAAAAATACTATTTTAAATGTTGAATGAAATAAAGAGATGTCACTTTTAGAGAGTTGATATTTAAACATGTGATTTTGTGAAAAGAAACCGGTCTAATTTAGATGTTATAAATGCACGGCTTAAATTACGCTCAAATGTCGTTGAAAAAAGAAAAGACAAATCTAGAAGAATGTCCTACCATATGAGATTTCAACACTCGGCTTCTCTCTTTACAGATCAAACATAAGACTTTGTACTAAGAGCTGAGTCTAATTTACACATATAAATGATATACTTAAATAACTAGACCTCATAAGTAGCGTTAAGCCTAATTTACACTCAAATGTCGTTGAAAAAAGAGAGAGAAAAATCTAGACGAACGCCCTTCCTCCAAGGGAGCATAAATAATTAGACTAACACTGAGATTTTGATCATCATCATTTTCTCTCTCTCTATTATAATATGCTTTATGCTGAATTAGGGAATGCCTCTTCTGGGAAATTGGTATACGAATATAGAAAAGATCTTTAAGTCTGGTAAACTTGGTATACAAACTCGTAACAACATACTTCCTTCTGTTTTGAAAGCCCTACATCAAATCCCCAATTTGTCTTTTCAAAATATTAATTCTATACATTAATTTGGCATCAATAGCTACAAAAACATGATCAACTAAGTTTTCATTCAAGCATATGGAAATGGAAGTGTAATTTAAAGACTATGGCCTTGAATATCTACTTCTAACCGTGAACTCTACAATTTTTGCTATTTAATTACAAGAATCCACTATTCTTTTAGTCCTTTTATTTCTTGACTGTATATACGTCCTCTTAACCACAAATGCTACATTTGAATCACCTACCTACATTGTTAAAAAGATTTCTTACCATGTTGTTTTCGGATTCATAAAAGTATTCTCCAGCGAAATTTAATATCTCGTCATTTTACATTCTTTTAATTGAGTTGTTTCATCTTAATAATTAATATAGGGAGATTATAACTATAATAGTTTTTTTTATTTTATTATTAGTTTATCATTATTTGTGTCATTTATTGTAGTGAGCACTTATTATGGTTTTGTTATAGGGCTATAAATACCCTCATAAGTTTATTATCGCTTGGATATAACTTTGAGTGTTTTCTCTCAATTTTGAGGGTTTTACTAATATCTTATTCTTCCCTCCTTCCATCAACTGACACCGTATTTCATTTGGCAAGAATTGTAATTCAGCTAACCTACCTCTCCGACGAAAACAACGTTTCTAAGACATCTGACATTGTAGACCTGCTTCACCGATCCTCATTAAAAAAAAAAAAAAAAAGGAGTTTATGCTTATCTTTTATCCGGCTGCCGGATTGGAGATCTTGTCCATAAATATATCACTTTGGTGAAAAATAAGTCTAGTACACACATGAAAGTAGTAAACTATATTTAACAAGCGATGAAAATTGAGGCTGGATAGTATTATTCGATCGGGGGCATTAGATGCTTGCAGCCCAAATATTCCCCAACACGTGCATCGCAGCCCACTGTAAGTGGCGTAGTGGGGTCCCATTTCATGCAATTACCTTTTGTTTTTTTTTTTTTCAGACAAATATTCCAGGGGGACAAAGTCGTTAAACAAAGAGGTGGTTCGTTTGAGGAGTTCCAAGGGTTTGAACCTAATTTTTGAGTTAAGGTGTTTGGTTTTAAAAATTGAGATTAAAATTTCAAAATCAGCAAAATCAGCCTCTACTTATTTCAAAATTCCAAACTTAGTAAACTCACAACTTAAATGTATTTTGACTCTCTTTTTTTATTATCCAAACACAATTTTAGATTTTATTTCATCTTCAAACTCCAAATTAGTTATACATCCAAATGTTTTACTTGAATTCTAGTTTCAAACCACACTTTCTAAACTTTTAATCTCAAACCTAAAAGTTTAAGTCACCATGATTCGAACCTAAAAGTCTAAAATTTTGCATGAATCCAAAATTACAAAGCTTCCTCCAATTATCTCCAAATAAATAAAGAAAACAAGAGATTTTTGAAACTTTTTAAAGTAAATAGCAAATTTTAAAAATATTTATAGTAAATAACAAATTTATGTTTACTATATAAATTAGAAGAATTATTTACACTATAAATAAGAAGGTAAATAAATTATTTATAGTTTAAATCTATTTAATGCATGAATAAGAATTGATTTATAGTATATATATATATATATTATAATTTTTTTATTTATTATAAATATTTTTAAAACCTGTTATTTATTTAGTTTTGAAATAATACTATTCACTATAACTACTATATAAATAAGAATTATTTCTAGCGTAAATAAATTATTCATATAATAAATTTACTATTTATTATAAATATTTTAAAACTTGCTATTTAGAAACTGTTTACTATAATTTTGGATGAAATAACTTCTAATTCTAGCTCTTCACAGCGTAAGTGCAGTATTTGTTATAAGGATAAATTTTCCTCCATAGTTCTCTCTCTTTTTTCGGCCATTTTTTTTTTCTTTTTAGAATGTCACAAAGAAGGAGACACCTTTAAGAGTGGCCCCACACCTGATGAGAAAACGCTATGGTGGGCCCATTACGAACATTTGGTTGTCAAATTACTGTATTCCACATAGGCAATCCACCGACAGCAGTACACTCCCCTTTCTGCTTGAAGACAAATTAAAAAAATTGTATTCTTTTAAGAAGAAATTCATGTTGTTTTAGAATGTTAATACAACTAATTATCATTTAAAAATAATTAAAAATAATATTAATAATCATCTCTGTACATTACGTTTTGTGATTTTTTTTTTTCAATTTGCAAATAAAAGTTTAATGTCTTTGTGAAGCCCGTAAAAGTCTTGTGCCCTTTAATTTTTTTTTCGAAACCATGTTTTAAGAAGTTAAAAAATCTATTAAGATGTTTTTAATACAAAACTTAAGACAAAGCTAATTAAATTAAAAGATAATTAAGAGTGAAAATATCATCCGTACTAGTGAAAATATTAATGCTTAAATTATATGGAACGCTGACAACAATAGAGATATTAGTAGAAATTTACATAAAATTTATGAAGTGTACAAAAATTTATTGTAACAAAAAAAGTTTTAAAATCAAATTTTTAGAAACTTAAAACTTTCAATAATATGTAAAATGAATAAAAATTTCAATTAAGTACTAAGTAAATATACATGAAAAGTAATCATAGTAACGTAAATCACAAGGATAAATTTACAAATTAAGTAAAATAATTAGAATCACATTATATTATTGAAGTCCAATTCAATAGATACTTCGAATTCATAGATTCATACAAAATTAGAATATATCAATATTAAAAGAAGCTTCTATGGGGTTTGAACGTATTTAGAATATATTCAAACCTCCAAAAAAGGAAGCCGAGCGTTCTTGACAAACAAGGAAAATATTGCGTGAAAGTAGAAAATATAACAATTATACTTATTCTTATGCCAATTTCTACAGATATGAATATTTTTATTGATATTTCTATAGAATCTAAGCACTAAAATTCCACAGATATCAAGACTTATTTTTAAAAATTTGTGCTCCTCTTTTGATATCAATGGTTCCAAAATTCCGAAATTTGGATAGAAACGTTGATTTTTCAAATGTTGAAGATAGTGATTCTGTATTCCATAATGCTTTCATTCAAAGGGGAAAAAGAAACAAGAGAAGAAGCACACAGATTTGATACGAAAAGAAAGAAAATGAAAAGATTGAAGGAAAAAAAGTTTCCCAATAAGAAGACCGGTAAACAAATTCTATTTTTTTCCTTAAGAATTAGCTAGTTTTGTACAGGGAAGAAAAATAATATGGAAACTAATTATTCTTAGTTCTTAGATGCTTGACATGTAATACTACTTTTTTGGTAGATTTTATTGCGTTTAAAATTGGGAAATTATAAAAAAAAAAAATCTTTTTGGTAACTTAATGCTACAGCTTGGTTCTACTCAAAGTTGGCGGCAACTTCATACCGAAGCTACATTTAAGTAAGTAGGGATATATGCTCCTACTTATTTTTTAAATTTTGAAGTTTTACCCTTATTTTGTAATTTAAAATTTTAGTTATGCCTTTGTTTTGAAAAAAAAAAAAATATAACTGTGCACCCACAAAATAATAGAAAAATATTATTATGCCCCCATTAAATAATTGAAATACATTATTGTGTTCTCACAAACTAATTTAAATATGTTGTTGTACCTTTATTTTATAAAAAAAATTATAATTATGCCCTCCTCAATCATTGAAATATATAGTAAATATCTTCATTTATTAAAAT
Source organism: Artocarpus hirsutus (assembly GCA_946598075.1). NCBI lineage: Eukaryota > Viridiplantae > Streptophyta > Magnoliopsida > Rosales > Moraceae > Artocarpus > Artocarpus hirsutus. The sequence goes on along the minus strand of CAMOHE010045312.1, from coordinate 49,408 downwards.
TCTATTTTTAGTTTTTTATATAGTGCCTCTACTAATAAAAAGTTCTACCTCTGCCACTGAATTATAACAAAGTATATAATTTAAATTCTCTCAACCTAATTAAAAAAATGATGTTGTAACTCATCGATATATGCTTTTCCAAATTACATGTATTCTTTTGTCTCGCACAAGGGACAAAAGGGAAAATTAATGGTATGTATCACTTGAAAGTTTGTAAAGTAAGTAGACGACTAATGTAGAAGGTAAATTCTAGAGTCAAATTGTATTAGTGTATAACCAATATAGATGTTGTTTGGTGTCGGATCCTTTGCGATCCGAAAAAATGCAAACTATTTACAGAGACATGCAAATATTGTACAGCAGTCCACTTTCGATTTGAGAGTTATACGTCTATTATTTATGGAGTTGAGGTTCTTATCATATGAAGAGAGAAAACAATGTAAAAGAACTTTGAGAAAGAGAATAACAATAAAGAAATCCAAAAATTGCAAAGCTGTTGGGGGAATGTATTTTTCACATTTTTAAGTGGAAAAAATTGTTCTATTCTAAATAAGCGAGCCGCCTTTTAACAGTAGACGTCCAATGGAATAGGTTTTCTTGTTTGAATTTATTTATTTATTTGTTTTGAGGTCTTGTTTAAACTTAAGTAGCTAAACTTTGCTTACGTTGAATATTTGCCAATTTCCTCATATGAATCGTATCCCAGAAGATTTAAGGCTACTTAATTTTAAGTTGGACTTCCCCTTAATTCCATACACGGCAGGTTTGGATGGAATATCTCAAACTTCTCAAAATATGCTACTACAAGTTTGAGATTAGCAACTCTTATTTAAAAATGTTTTATTAAATAGCATCATCTAATGTACTAAAAAACGTGATATGATGATGACCCTGTTTCATAAATCTGTATGCGCACGTTGTACGATGGTTGTTTAGAAGCCGACATCTTACATAGAACATTGATTGACTTTCACGCCCGAAAAAATCCGTAGGCTGATGTAGCAGATTAATTAAGTTAAATAAATTAAATTTTAAATTAAAACCACCATTAAAAGATATTAAATTAAATATAAGAATATGGAATATTTAAAACCTTATAAGATATTGGTTAAAATATAAAAGCACGCAAGCGAGTTGAAATATTAAATAAACAGACACCATTGGGTCCCACCAGACCTACATTAGTGTGCACACACGGCATTAATGATATTAAATACATAACGATATTCCAAATAAAAGGGGAAATAAATTAAAATATTACATGCCTTGTTTACAATTAAATACCCTAGATGGTGATGTCTTAATCCTGCAGTTTCTTCCCGGTTCTTCAGTCTTCCTTAAGCTGGATTCCACCTAAGGGGGGGAGAGATTTTAAAACAAAAAAAATGTGAGCGAAAGGCTCAGTAGGACTAATCTTTTGAAAACGTTTAATTTAAACATATAATTTATTTTTAGATAAAAGCTACAAAACAAGATAAATAAATAAACATATAACTAACTGAAACTCAGTAAATTTATTCATACCGATTAGTCATTTATTCATCTATAGACAGTCTCATAATTATATTATCGGCAAAGCCATATGAATCACCACCAAGGTGGCCCAGCTAGGTTTTGAGACTTGCCCCTAAGGTGGCTCTTCCCACAACTCGATCTCTGTACATGGCATCATGCTCTATCTTATCATTTCGGATAGTACTAACTTACACGTCTGGTGTCACATCATTATGATGTCTCATTTACCTGAATTCTCATTACGTTCATTATGATCATTCTTTTTTTTGCCAATGATGAAAATAAGTGATAACTTCATTTCCTGAAAACATTTGAAAGGAAAGTTTTATGGTTGAAATCCTTTTAAAACTATGGCTACCAAAGAGAAGGGATAGAAGTCCTATCTTGATTTTCGTACCAACGTTCAACACTGTAGTCCCGATCCACTATACATTAGCTCTACGGAACTACGAACAATCTTAAATAGAACTTAGTTTATCAATATCTAGCTTAAGGTATTCTACATCCCTAAGCTACCTCATTGTGTCTTAGTATGCTTTTAAAGTTCACAAAATCAATTTATGAGGTTAAAATTTTGATCTAGGTCTTAAACGGTGAAAAACGGGCGAAAATGGTCATTCTTCACGCGGTCTGGTCTGTTTGTCAGAATCCCTGGTCTGGCCTACCGAACCCCATAGTTCGGCCTGCCGGCCTGTCGAACTGGCCCAAGTTTGGCCTGCCGACTAGGTGAATTCAACCTACCGAACCTATAAATTTGGCCTGCAGAAGGGAAAAATGTGGGAGGTCCAAGACTTTGATTCTCGACCTTCCCAAGCTTAAAAATCAATTTAAAACCTGTTTTTTAAGTCCCAAAGCACATATAATGATCATAGATGATAAATAAACACAATAGAACACATTCAAACAACTTTTAGCAAGATTTTAATAGAAATTTCAAGGAAATCCAAAAATGAGGAAAAAGGGTAAAAATTGTTTTAATCCAAATCTTGCTCTATCAAGCCTAGATTCTAGATGATTTAAGTTCTACTAACTTAGATTAAGGGTTTCTTAAGCTCAAGAAACTCATATTACAATATTTTAAAGAAATTGAAAAATTTAAAACAAAAGTTTGAAATTTGAAAGACAATGAAACTAACCTCGAATCGAAGCTTTAAAACGGTTTGTGGAAGTCCAAATCGTGTTTCTCACCTCCCAATCCAGCTGAGAATCAAGCTTGAACTCAAAAATTTGAAATCAAAATAAAGAGAGGAAGGGAAAGAGAGAGGGCAGCGTGGGAGAGAGGGAAAAGAGAGAGAGAGAATGTGTCTAAGAGAGTAAGGAAGAGTGAGAGTGAGAGAGGGAGATAAATAAGAGGGGGATGAGTGGTTTTGTAGAGCAAAACCGTGTCCCCAGCATATAGTTTATAGTTGGGACGTATCGGGTATTTGACTAATTGTTTTGTTTTAAAATTTAAAATAACATATAGAAATAATTAAAAATAAGACAAATTTAAAATACCATAAAATACTTAAATCAAGTTCAAACTTACATTAAGACACACTAATACACCATTTAAACACTAATTATGTCTAATTAAATTTTTTAGGTGTTACGTTAACGATCTCCAATAAACCTATAAAAACCGCCGTCTAATGTCAAAAATTAAAACGGTTAGCTCTGTTACTCTGTCGTACGATCATGTCGCGACTAGAGTATATTGCACTCACAATTCATAGGCTGATATGTGACCCGAGTCATCTCTTAGTTGTGACCGATAATCCTTACGTCCACGCAACCGAGATCAGTGTAGGAAGATCATGCCGAATAAATCCTCTTACAAATTCACGCATGAATCTAACATCGTTTGTTTTCTTCTGGATAATGATCACATTAGTTACTGAACTACGTACGAACTATTTCTATCACTCACATGATTTGCATGGTTCATGCTTGAAGCTTCGAAGCAGCCACACCAACTTTACTAGGCAAAAAAAAAAAAGGCCCATATATACAGATATGTTGTCCAAAATGTGAAATATAATTTATACTAGTGGTACATGAATTTTAAGAAGTAAATTGTAAAACTAATTCTCTTTTGCCCAAAAAAATTAATTTTTTTAAATAAAGTCAACTTATATATATATATATATATATATATTATAATGCAGTACTTAATATAAAGAATGCATGTATCACGTCGGCGTTTCTGCGTGCTCTAGATCAAAAGCATGTTGGTGGAAATAATAATTTATATATGAAATCTCCACCAATCAATAATTTGTTGTATATATAGTATTGATCCATATATTACTTTATGTATAGTTTTGACACCCAGAAATTTAATTATGATTAGTGTGTAAATGGTGAATTAATATGTCTTAATGTAATTTAAACTTAATTTAATTATTTTGTGGTATTTTTAAAATAATCTCACTTTTAATTGTTTTTATCTGTTGTATTGAATTTTGAAACAAAACAACTTGCCACTTCCAAACAAGTCCCCTTTTTTGCTGAAAACTTAGATAACTTAAAGTTGCCTGTGAAAACCAAGAGCAGCCCATGGTTTTCTCCAAAACCAACTGCTCTCCTTCTCTATTTATTTCCCTCTTCTTCCTCACTCTCACTCTCTCTTCCCTTTCTTTCTCACCGCCACTTTCTCTCTTCTCTCATTTTGTTCCAAAAATTTGAGCAAAGGCTTTGATCTTCAGCTGGATTGGAAGCCTAGGAACACGATTAAGCCTCCACAAACTCGATTCAAAGCTCAGATTCGTGGTTAGTTTGCTTATTTTTAAAATTTCAAACTTTTGCCCCATTTTTCAATTTTCCCTTTGTATGTTAAAAATCCAAGTTTATTAAACTTAGAAAACCTTCAATCTATGTTTGTAGGACCTAAATTATCACGAATCTAAACTATATTGAGCAAAAATCGAGCTAAATCAAGTTTTCTTCTTTTTTCTCATTTTCAGATTTATTTGAAAATCTATATGTAAAACTTGTTTAAAAGTGTTTAAAAGTGTTATAATATGTTTGTTTACCCATGCTTGAAAACTAATAAAACATGTTAGAAATGAGATTTTAAGCTTGGGGAGGCTGAGACTCGAAATCTAAAATTTCAGATTTTTGCTAGTTCAGCAAGCCGATCATGAGCATCAACAGGCTAAATTCATGAGTTCGGCATGTCAGATTCATATTGTCGGTAGGCTAAACCTGAAACAGTTTGGCAGGCCAGTTCTATACGGCCGGTAGGTCGGACTGTAGAGTTCGGCAGGCCGGACCAGGAAGTTTGACAGACCAACTGGGCTTTGTGAAATTTGTTGCTTTTCACCCATTTTCACTATTTAAAACCTAGATAAAGACTTTGACATTATGATACGGTTTTGTGAATGTTAAAGGCATATTTAGACGCCATGGGTTAGCATAGTAATGTAGAATACTCTAAGGTAGATATTGATGAACTTGGTTTGCCTCTAAGGTTGTTCATGGTTCCGTGGAGCTAATGTATAGCGGGTCAAGACTACGGTGTTGAGCTCCTGTACTGAATATTGAGGTAGGACTCCAAACCTTTCTTTTTGGTAGCCATGTCTTGAAAAGGTTTTGGCCACAAAGTGTTTTCTTCAAATAACTTCAAGAAATGATTAAGAAGAATTTATCAGCTGTTTTTCATTATCTGTCGAATAGTGAAATGATCATAATGAACATAATAATAAATGTAAATAAGAATACTCGGTAATATGAGACTTGAAAATGATATATATTAGGGCATGATGCCATATTCAGAGATTGGGTCGTGCAGAGAACAACCTTAGGGGCAGGTCCTAAAACCCAGCTGGGCCACTATGGTGGTGATACTATTGGTTTTCCCAAGAAAAGAATATAAGAACATTTCCATATGAATAATGAACTAAATGGAAAGAATGAATTTAATAGATTCTACTTATTTTCTGTGTTTTATAATTCAAGTGCAAATGCTAAATTTTATATCTAAATAAAATATTTTTCAAAGCGTAGTCCTGCTGAGTCATTCACTTACATTTTATTTGTTTTAAAATCCTCCCTCTAGGTGGATTGCAGTTTAAGACCGATTGAGATGCTTCTGATTGAACACATGAGCGGTAAGAACTCTGTTTAGGTTATCTATTTATTTAATCAAGGCATTTAATATTTTAATCTTTATTTCTTGTTTTGGACTGTTGTTGTAATTTACAATCGTTGATACTATGTGTGTGCACTTATGTAGGTCCAATGGGACCCGGCTTGTATTTATTGGTTTTTATTAATTTATTTTATTTTATCTGCTTAACTTTAACGATAATTACTTCAAAAAGTTTTAAATTGTCACATCTTAAAAATAACTAAAATTATTTAATAGGTAATATCATTTAAAATTTGGTTCATTTAATCTAATTAATCTGCCATGTCACTACCTAAATCGGGGTACGTGACAATTGTCACGTCCCGGAGTACGGGAGGTGACGTGGTAGTTTAATTAAGTTAATTAAATAAAGATTTAGTTAAAAACAGGGTTCTAGAATTAAATTTATAAATAAAAATGAGATAATTTTAAAATCGTTCAAATAGAATAATTTGAGGAAATAAAATCAACCATCGTAATAATTAAACAAATAAAAAGAAAATTAAAAATATTTAAATATGGGGTGGAATGAGTATGGGTCCCACTGGCTCACATATTGTGCACACACATGTAATACTAATAATATTACAATACAACCACAGTCCAAGTAAAAAGATTAAAAGTTTACATGCCTTACTTGCTACAGTACAACCTACCCAATCTTCTACTGGTCACAAGTCCGGTCAGCGGACTCTTCTTCGATCCTAAGCTGATATCCACCTAGGGATAAGATTTTAAAACAATGAAAACATGAGCGAAAGGCTCAGTAGGACAATATTTTCAAAAATAAGCAGATAAATATTCTAATAGAACCTTCTTAATAAATAAATAAGTAAATAAATCAAACAAATATTTTCATTTACTAAAATTCTATTAAAAACAGTTTGTCAAAAGTACCTTTTTAATTCTCTCGGGCAAACCAAATACTCACTACCGAAGTGGCCCAGCTGGGTTTCGGGACCTGCCCCCAAGGTCGTTCACTACACGACCCGATCTCTGATATGGCATCATGCCCATATGTCATTTTTATAGTTATTAAAATCTCCGTTTACCACATATAGTTATTTACATTTATTATGAAGTTCATTATAAAAATATCTCATTCTACCGTTGTAGAAAATGGCCAACAAAATCCTTTTTCAATCTATTATTGAAAAACATTTATTGAAAATCCCTTTTTGGTCAAAATCATTTTTAAAATCAGGTTACCAAAGAAAAGGGGTAGAAGTCCTACCTTAAAATCCATGTCGGTGTCCCACACCGTAATCCCGGTCTGCTATACGTTAGCTCCGCGGATCCACGCACAATTCCTAAACGCATAGTAACTTAGTTCATTAGTATCTAACCCGAGGTATCCTATGATACTAAATCATCTCATGATGTCCTAGCGTGCCATTTAGGTTTATAAAATCATTTTATAAAGTTAGAATTTCAATCAGGGTTCAAAACAGTAAAAACGGGTGAAAATCACAAAATTTGAGTTAGGTTCGGTCGGCCTGCCAGCCGAACTGCACAGTTCGGCCTGCCGGAAAGCCAAGTTCAGTCGGCCGAACATTTCTAGGTTCAGCCTGTAGGTCGGATGAATCCGGCCTACCGATCCTTTGAATTCGGCCTGCCGAAGGTCAAGTTCGGCCTACCGATCTGGGAAATTTCAGAAATTTTCACGCACGGATCTCGGCTTTCCCCGAGCCCAATTCTTCAATACAACCTGTTTTCTCAATTCTCAGGCATGGAAAATCATCATAAACAATAGAAAATTATATAGAAAACTTTTTAATGGATTAAAACAAATTTTAAACAAGATTTTCAAATAAATCCAAAAATAGAAAAAATAGAAAAAAAATAAAAAAATCTTGATTTCAATCCGTTTTTGTTCAAACAAGGTTTGTATTCTAGCTAATCTAAGTTTATCTAACTTAGATTGAAGTTTTTCTAATCTTAGAAACTCTTAGATTTCAAAATGCAAGAAATTTTGAAAAATAGAAAAACTTTTGAATTTTAGAAACTAATCTCGAATCGAAGCTTTAAAACGATGTTTTTATTTTTGAATCTCGTTCCCGAGCCTTCAATCTACTAACCCGAAGCTTGAGATTGAATTTTGTTTCAAAAATTTTGAGAGATTGAGAGAGAGTGAGTGTAACCGAGAGAGAGGAAGAGAGGGGAGAGAGAGAGCACTGGTGAGTGAGTGAGGAGAAAGAGAGAGCGTGAGATTTAAATAGAGGGATAAAAGACAATTAGTTTTACAAGACTGTGTGCAACAGCACATAGTTTTCAAATCAAATTACTTTGTTAAAAACTTCAATTAACAACTAAAAACAATTTAGATTAAATTAAAAATTTATCAAAAGAATAAAATAACACAAGTTTACTTAACTTTCACAAAATAATCAAATTAAATTTAAAATACTTATTATGACACACTAATCCATCATTTAATACTCTAATTATACTTAATTAACTTCAGGGTGTTACAACAATAGTCCATCAACTGATCTGTTTTTATTCATCACTTATCGTGTGAAAAAGTTAGAATGCATTTCGGCTCCACGGAAAATCGTAAATAAAACAAATATTTAACCGACACAATAACATCATGCATGATGCTATGCTACAGTGCTATGAATCTGCTGCAAATGCCAAAAATATGTGACATTCAAAAATGGTTTTGACAAAATGAGTTTGACATTCAAAAATATGTGAACTACTACTAGAATAGAAGTCTTCGTTGTAATTTAATCTCCGTTTAAAAAACCAGTTCAAACCAATTGATTTAAACTAATAACAATATAAAGTCTCACGTACTA